>JBBPBX010018753.1:32064-45234 GCA_038048925.1 Garcialebias charrua
GGTCAAATCTGCTGGATTTTAAAAAGTAGTTCGCCATTTGCACGTTAGCGCATTAGCATTAGCGTCCGCTAACGTTGCTAATACATAAGCGCTTTTGAAATTGCGGACCTAAATAAATTAATAAGTGCTTTAGAAATAGCGGAAATAATTTTTGGATTAGCGCTGCCCAGCACTGGTCACATGGGATTCTTTGATTATTTGCAAGTGAAAATTAAAACAGCAGCAGCAGGACGTCGTATTTAGATTTATCATTTTTTAAATTTATTTTACCTTCTTTTATTCTTGCTGTGTTTTTAATTTACACTGATTTATTGTGCCCTGTTTTTATTTGTTTTATCTTGTACAGCACCTTGGTCAATGCAAGGCGTTGTTGGAAGGTGCTATAGAAATACATTTTATTATTATTATAAGATGCAGCTTGGGACGTTCGAGACAGAAATATCACCCCATTTCAGCTGAAATAACCAAGATGAAACTGATAACAGTTTAAAGGCATAAGTAAAGCTGACATTTCTAACCCGGGCTCGGACCAATTGTGTTTGATGGGAGGGCCAGGTCGGTCTCAGGCTTTTGATATGGTTTTACAAATCACACAACACAAAGAAAATTAAATAAGAATGCACAATATCAAATTGTAGGCAGCATGGTGGCACACCTGGTAGAGCTGCTGCCTCTCAGCGAGAAGAAGGTTGCCGGTTCAAATCCCAGAGGCCTTTCTGGTTGGAGTTTGCATGTTCTCTCCGTGCATGCGTGGGTTTCCTCTGGGTACTCCGGTTTCCTCTCACAGACCAAAAAAATTCCCTAGGTGTGAGTGAGAGAGTGAATGATTGTTTGTCTCATTTGTCTCTGTGTCCCTGTGATGGACTTGCAACCCGTCCAGGGTGTACCCTGCCCCTCGCACTGTGATTGTTGGACATGGGCACCGGCGACCCCCGTGACCCAAAATGGAAGAAGCTGGTAAAAGATAATGGATGGATGGATATCAAATTGTGTTAATCTATTTGTTGAGGAGGCAGGTCCGACCAGCCAGTTGAAAGAGGTAAAAAAAATGTCCAGTTAAGATCAGATGGATCAGCTGATCACTGGCCGCGCGCGTCTCAGCATAAAGCCGAAGCGAGCAGCACGTTCATTTAAAAAAGGCTTGTTCTGTATTTTCCCAAACGATTTGGCTCTAAAAATGTTTTTGTTCATCGGTATAATAGCCGATCTTTATAGTATTTTTTTTTAATTATTATTATTATTTTTAGGCTATTCATTTTGTTAGTATCCATTTGGTGCAACAATTTTATCTCTTCCTTCCTTTGGAATACATTTTTAAACTAGCATGTCAAACTTGCTTACAAAAGAAGTAAAAGCTTAATAAAAAAATGCTGGAGTTTTTTTCAGGTTCAGACCTGTATTTACAGTTAAATGATCAGGTCGGGTTCGGAAAATAAACTTTCGGGCTCGGACCGGGCCGGGTCTGATTTTTTAGGCCCGAATGTAACTCTAATACAGTATAAAGTAGCGTTTGTGTAAACAGTGTTTAAATTTTTCTAATGGTAGTCATTTTAAGATGACAGGCTGTATTCAGACAAGCCATTAGCTCATCAGCCTTGTCAGCATTTAATTTTCGTGTCATTCAAAAATCTATCGCAGGTAAGCTATTAACTGTTCACAACTTTTCCATAAAATCTCCTTTCAGAGATCCCTTTGAATGGCTGAGTTCTTGTGTTCACTGAAAAGAAAGTTTCTGAGCTGCTGTGCTTGTGTAGAGCTTGTTGTGCATCAAAATGGTGGTAAGGCTCTGATGTCTACTATAAGTTCAACCCTAAGAAGAAAAAAACACAATGTAAAAAATAAAATAAAAGCCTGTATTGAATTTTTTACTTGAAAATCCATTGTTGCAGTTTATTGTATACATCTTATAAAACTCATTTTGAGCCAGGTCTGTCACTCCACGTGTTCCGATTCGCCTCCGTCAAGGATCGAAGCATTTTCAAATCACAACGCCGTAAAGTTCTTTGTCTCGGCTGCAGGTTCATGACAGGAAATTGAATTTTAATGGACATTATTCTTCCAAAGAGACACAAAAGGTATAGGCTGTCATTTGTCAGTACTTTTATGCTTCGACTTACTACACCCGAGGAGAGCAGATAGGCTGCTAAACAAATGGCCACCGTCACACAGAAGAGGAAAGGCTTTTAATGAGCCTGTCAGCACCACAGGCACTGTGGGATCGCATCAGAGCGGGACCACAGAATTACAGGGTTTTCATCTAGCACTTGCAGTTAATTTACTGTATGTTACCCTGGCTTTTACAGCATGAAATAAAACAAAATTAGAATGATACAAGTGTTTTGCTCTTCCATCATTCGTTCACGTTGCTCAGGGTCTTTGCAGGGTGGGAGACATTTTTAATGAAAAGTAACAAAAGCTACATAAAATTTCAATTTGCTCAGACTTGATCAAATATGTGATAATGTACAATGAAGTTTTTTTTATTTATTTATGATTTGTTGTATTCTATTAGCTCGAGTTTTTCAGCTTGGAACAATGTGCATTTCAATTCTTAAACATTCTCTTGTTTCCTTTTTAGTTACTGAGCTCTTTATTAGACTTACTTTGGTTTCTCGTGCTTATTTTTACTATTTGTCTAACATAATAACTTCCTGTCTTAATGAAGTCAGTACATCTTTTATTTGAAAGGCTGCATTGATTCAAAATGTGAAAAAGCTTCTGTTTATAAATGCCGTGCCGAGTTACAGAAACATTTTAGAGCTATTAGGCAAGATCTCCTGGATAAAAAGACATTTTTACCAACCTGATTTTGTTGATGACGCACCAAGCCTCAGCTTCAACCTTTAAAAATGTATTCTAATAATACCAGCAAAACTTAGCTACAGCCTGACATAAACAATCAGCAGCCTGACGTGTACACGCTCTCCTTTTCCTTTTAGTAGCATGTTCAAAATCACTGCAAACTTGACTGTAAAACTTATTTTTCAATAATTCAAGTTTTACATGTTTTAGGCACATGTGTCATGTTTTGTTTCATTTTATAATTTTATTTTAATGCATTGTTGGAACAGAGCTGATTTTATGTAGACTCAAGTTACGTTACGTTAATAAAAGCCATATTATCTCAGAAAGCTGTGATTATTAATTATCCAGCAAAACCTGCAGAAAATAACGTGTTTCATTTATTTGTGTTATTCTTGCAGGCTCAACTGAACATCCGTCCGGTTCAGTGTGCTGCAGTTTTTATTAAAGGCAAACACACTGTGGAAAAGCCTTAAATTAGACAGTTTTTAGGAAGTGTGTTCATATTTTAAAATATAAAAAACATAATTTTATTGTAAAACTAGTATGGGGTGCTTGTTTCCACATTAGAGTGAGATAAATGCAATATTATCAAAACTATATTGTATTCGGACTAATTGTTTTAAAATATTTACATAAAGTAAGTTATGAAACCTATGTGGTGGAAAAATAACAAAGCATGCCAGTTAAAGTGTCTTGGTTAACATTTCTGAATACGTAGCTTAAATCTGTTCTTTTTATATTTTATTTTATTCTTATAATAATTCAGTTAAATTCTCTATGTGGGCTTGTTCTTTGTCTGCATAACAAAGGAGCTTCTGCACTCCTATTACTGTTGTCTTATCTTGAAGCCTTTCAGATTAAGATAAATGGGTCAATTTGAAAAGTAATTAGCTAACCTAAAGCCAGTGTGCTCCTTGAATCTTGACTCGTTATCACAAACCTGAAAATGTCTCCTACTTTCCCTTTTTGTTCTTTGTAAAGTCAGACTGTTTGAGTGGGAACAGATATGACTGATTTGCCGAACTGCCTTCTCTTCTCCCTGTTGCTGCTTAAATGGTGATTATGTTAGCGGAACACAACAAAGGGAGTACATTTAAGTATCTCTGTTAGTTTATCATGCAAACATTGGAAAAAACAATTACGGTAAAGACCATATGTCAGTGACTTCAGCAAAGCCTGGATGGAGGTTTTAAAGCGTTGCGCTGACAGAATACGCTCTACAGAGAGTGCACTGTCTCTTTGAAGACTGGAGACAGATTTATTGCGAAGGCGTATCAAAGCAGGCAGCCCCTCAGAGATAAATACCTCCATCTACGTCTTTTTTCTCTCAGAGGGAGATAAGAACATTTGGTTTATGATCCTGCCTCATGGTTCAGGTGCCTTGTTTTTTTGCCTCTTACCGTAGTTTTATTCCCCATGGTTGTCAGAGACTCATTTTCTGAATGTCTTTGTCAAATCATGCATGTAAATATTTAACTCAGCTGAGGAGACACAGGTCACAGTCGGAGTAAGCATTATTCATGTTCACTTTATGCAAACGAATCCAAACTGATAACTTTGGGATGGGCAAATACAATGACACATCATTAAGTAAAGAAAAACTGAAAGTTATGCACAATAAATCATGTTCCCTGAAGAAGGGAACAAGGTGCAACACAATTGCTATGGGAATCAGCGCCTCTGCGTGGTGACCTGAAGTAATACACTCACGCCTTTACGGCTACGGCGTCAGCGTCGCGCCAGAGGCCCCGCCTTCTTGACATTTAAGCGGCTGACGCCCGTCCATCTTTCTCTAATAAATGCACTTCACCGAGCATTCAGCATTGAAAAGGGCCATATGGGTTGCACCTCGTTCCCTTCTTCAGGGAACATGAGTTATGGTGCATAACTTTCAGTCTGTCTCTCGGTGCAACACAATTGCTATGGGAACGTAATTCATTCACGCCCTTGAAATGCTCAGCAAAATGCATGTGAGAACATCTGCCTCAATACGGCAGGCATTTCCCAGCCACTCTCCACAAGGTAAGTAGAGAGCACAGCCTGAGAAGAAAAACTGCCACATGTAGAAACATCGTCCTGATGTTACCACTGGACACAGATGAAAACACCAGTTAGAGACAGCATAAGCGTCTTCTGCTAGTGTGATTACTCCACATCTCCCTTTTCCCTGGAAAACTTGAGAAGCAGGAGGAAAAGAGCAAGGGACCTATTACGCCACTGGCAATCAGATGGCAATGTGGAGGTAAAAAACCCAGTTCAAGCACAGGGTAATCTTCCAGGTCCCCAGGGGAAAAAATTATGTACAAGGAGCACGCACGAGTCCCTCATCTGCTTCTTGAACAGACAACTACTAGGACTGTCAAAGAGGCCCATCCTGATGTTGGAGAACTGTCAGAGGAGAGGGGAACCCTTCCACTGAAGCAACTCCCAAGTAAACATAAACACCAAGGGTGTCCCTTGTGTATGTTGTTGTTGTTGTTGTTGTTGTTGTTGTTGTTGTTGTTGTTGTTGTTGTTGTTGTTGTTGTTGTGAGCAAAGACGATCAGGCCTTAGACCCTCAGCCAGTCCCCTTCAGTGGCCAGGCTGAAGGCTGCCACAACTCCGGACGTGGGTGTAGAAGCTGCCCACGTGCCTGAGTCAGCAGGTCTCTGTAAGAAGGCAACTGCCATGGTATCCCTGAACTTTGAGAAGTAGAGGTCACATTGTGAACTGGCTCCGCATGGGAACAAATCCACCGAGGTTCTTTTAACCCGTGACCAGACCTGATCCACGAGTCGTGGGTTCAGTCTTCAATCTGATTCCAAAAGAGGCCCTCTTGAGAGGACATTCGCTCCGTAACTCAGTTCACTCGGAACATGAGTCGTCCTGAGCGACAATAATCCTGGAGCGTACCATGTGAGCATCCTCTGTGTCAGGCTGAGGAGGGCTTGGGATCTCGTCCCCCATTCCCAGTCAATGAAGGACACCATGGTTTTGTTATCTGATTACACCAGTACGTGCTGTCCCACAATCAGACCTTTATCAAGGAAGTATCTTGCTGACAGGAATACGGCCAACAACTCCAGGAAGTTGATGTACAATCTACTTCCTGATCATTCCAGAGGCCTCGGGCATTCTGATTTCTGCAGACTGCCTCCTCATCCTGTTTCCAAGGTGTCCGTCATGATGGTCACACGGGATGACACCTTACCTTATGGGACCCCTTCCGTGAACATGGACTGGTCCCCCCAAGGTTCCGGGGCCCTCAGGTACTTTGAGATGATTCTAATTTTTTTCTGCTCACTCAGACGGGGGCAGGTTGTTTTTATTGGTTTAGCCATGTATGCCGGACCCGCATCTTCAACAATGCGTGTGGCACACAGGGTATGGCTTCCGCCAAAAGGCCTAAAAAGGCGTTGGCACGCTTACAGGGGAATCCGTTGATTCAGTTTAAACTTTTGCCAGGCAACGGTGAATCGAGGAAGCACGTTCCTCTGAGAGCCATGCCTTGTACCGGATGGTGTAGACCTGCACTCCCAGAAATACGGTAATCCATGATAGGGTTAGGTCACTCCTTTTGTGGGTTTATGAAAAATCTGAGAGACTCTAGGTGAGAGATCACCCAGGAGTGTGACTGACCTGCTCCCGGCCAAAAACCAGGAGGTAATCCAAGTAGTTCATAATCCTGACTCCTTGATTCCTAAGAGGGGTCAGGGTTGCATCCAGACATTTAGTAAATGTATGAGGAGCAGTCTTCCAACCGAAGGGTAAGACTTTGTATTCATAAGCTTTCCCTTTGAAAGCAAAACCGGAAGAATTTCCTGTGCCTCCTCCAGACGCCCACATGGAAGCAGGCATCTCTCAAATCCACTGTACATGCATAGTCTCCAGGCCTCACGGACCGGGGGACCAGCCGCAGTGTCAACATTTTGAAATTGAAAAATTCTTGTTTTCTTGCCCAGAGTCCTGAGATCCAGGGCCGGTCTCAGGTATTCATCTCTTTTTGGGCACCAGGAAGAACTTGAGCCCGCAACGCATCCCCTGGGAGGGATGTCTAGCGGCTGCTTGCTTCATTTGAGTGTGGAAGGGGTGGCCTTCGACCCCTCCCGCGTACTCTGGAGCAGGCTGGTCTGTCCAGCAGAAGACATTGCGAGATCTGACTGTCTCAGGCAAAACTCGTGTGTCCCACTGCGGTTCGTAGTTTGACCTAGTAGGTTGTGTTTCACCAAGTGGTGAGTTAAGAACCAGGGCAGTCTGTGCTCTGGAACTTTCATTCTTGTATATGCATGAATCAGTGTTTGTTTTTCATTACACATACAGTAGACGAGTTATTGTTTAGTGCGTACACACATACCACCAGCTCCTTGTAGCATTTTACAAGTGAAGTCTGGGCTCAAAAGGTCAGGTTCCCGTACTGCGTGAGCGGGCAAACCTGAGGCCCTGTTCCCATTTTGGGACCAGGACACATTCAGTAGTCTGAGATGTTATTGTCGTGTGTGGATGACAATAACAGTAGACGAGTTATTGTTTAGGGCGCACAAACGCACCACCAGCTCCTTGTAGCATTTTACAAGTGAAGTCTGGGCTCAAAAGGCCAGGTTCCCGTACTGCGTGAGCGGGCAAACCTGGGGCCCTGTTCCCATTTTGGGACCAGGACACATTCAGTAGTCTGAGATTGTATTGTCATGTGTGGACGGCGATTTCTCTTTATTACACAAGGGTCTGAGTGTTCTTGTGTGTTTAAATGTTCCAAACCAGCTAGTCCGTGTTCCTTAAAAACACAGAAACTGGTGGTAGAAATTCGGCATTTTCTCTCCTTCTGTGAGTGAGAGCGCCTGTAATGGTGCAGGGGCATCTCCTTTCCTCTTCTTTTGCTGGTGGCCCCTTGTAGCTTTTCTGCCTGGTGGGCCAGCGATACCGAGGCCACTTGTCCTTGTCCATCCCGCCAGGGCCCCTCGGGCCCTGAGATGGTTTAACGTCAGAGAGTCATCCATAGCCTCATGGGTGGATAAGCTCTCAGTGTCATCGATGTTGCAAGGAAAAACTACCAGGTAGCGCAGCTGAACAGGTAGCTGAAAATCCTCCTCCTGGACTGTGCTGGACAGAGAGTCTCCTTGTTAGCCAGGGCTAAACGTGGAGGAACTTGTGAGCCTGCTAGCGGTGCTAAGACGGGCCCTCGAGCAGCATAGCATCGGTAAAAAACACTTAGTTATGCGATGAATTCTACCGTTGATTTTCAGGATAGCGGAAAAGGCAAAATATGAGAAGGTTAGTTAGCAAGCTAGTCCAAGCATTTTCACATACCTCATGATGGAGTCCTTCGTTGTTCGCTCGTAGCCGCGCTAATCATGTTAGCAACGCCATCTTCTGCCGCATGTTGTCGTGGGTGCCCCTGGTTAGCCATGCTAACTGTGGGAGCTAGCCAGATAATGGCGGAGTTATTCACCCCAAGTCAATCAATCCGGTTATAAATAGCACCTTCTCATAGTGAATCAGCCAACTGGTTGATCCACTGTGAGAGGGCGCTATTTATAAGACTGAGCTGAATACAGCACCTCAGACTGAGGAAGTCTTTCGGATGAAAGACGAAATGTTTCTACTTTTTTTTTTTTATGTCCAGAGGACCAGACTTAGCTTTTTTTAGATCTTCTAAGAAATCCATTTCATAAAGTCAAGGCCCAGGTATAGCTCGGCGTTCGGCCGTATGGCGCTCGATGCAGTTCGAGTGCGAGGCACAAGCGTAGCCCCGCAGGGCACAAATGCGCAAAGCTCAAATTTTACGACTGCGTACGCGTGGCGCATTGTCGCACAATAAACTGCCCGGCGCCGGACTGTTTTGGATGTGACACAAATGTATTAAATTCCTCTTCTTCGTCCCTGATCTGGACTTTTCTTTTGTTTTTTTGCCAAAAGTCAAGTAATCGCTTCCTTCTCCGCTGACTCCATGACTGAAATGATGAGGAAATGAATGAATGAATTTGTCACGAGCGAATTAAACTCGGGTCCTATGTAGCTACGCGAGGTTCTGCAGATTTCCTGGTGTGCTGTGGGCTGCAGGACCAGCGCTCCCTGTTTTTTTTTTATTTTTTATAACCTTTTAATAACGTACAAGAACCTTTTAACGTACTTATGATGTACGTTTGTGTATTATAGTTAGAAAAATTAAGTAGAGTTATTCATTTTATGAAGCAGTTTGTGTATTACAGTTAGAAAATTAAGTAGAATTATTCATTTTTGTGATGAATTTGTGTATTACAATTAGGAAAATTAAGTAGAATTATTCATTTTGTGAACATCTTGATGTTGTGCCATCTTTTAGTTTGTGTATTTCAATTAGAAAAATTAAGTAGAATTAAGTAGAATTATTCATTTTATGATCTAGTTTGTGTATTACAGTTAGGAAAATTAAGTAGAAAAAAATAATTAAAAAAATAGGAAAATTAAATAAAATTATAAAAAAAATAAAAAAAAATAAAAAAATAAAAAAAAATTAGAATTAGAAAATTAATTAGAATTATGGGTGATGTAGTTTGTGTATTACAGTTAGAAATATTAAGTAGAATTATTCATTTTGTGATCTAGTTTATGTTTTACAGTCAGGAAAATTAAGTAGAATTATTCATTTTGTGATCTAGTTTATGTTTTACAGTCAGGAAAATTAAGTAGAATTATTCATTTTGTGATGTAGTTTGTGTATTACAGTTAAGAAAATAGGTAGAACTATTCATTCTGTGATGTTGCTTGAAAGTTATCATTGGTTGAACAAACTGTGAAATAGGGGCAGATATAATAAGATTTCATCTTCTTTCTGCTCCCTTCATTTTAACCTACTTGTAATCTTGTATCTGATGAAACTGTCTTGTATTGTTCTTTAAAATGAATGAATAAACATCAAATCAAATCAAATCAAATAAGATATAAACACAAAACACTGCTGCGCTGAAGCAGCCGGCTCGCCTTTCTTTTCTCCCCCCGACCTGTCAATCAATTCAGTAGGTGTGTCAGCAAATGATCAATCAGCAAACGTTTCTGCGCTGTGGCTTCTCAAATTACGTCAAGAATTTGGAGCGAAAATGCGAGAATGAACGCGAGAAAGAACGCAGAGCTGTGCCAGTGAACGTGCGCGAAGGGAGCGGCGTTCGGCCGAAAGCAGAGCTATACCTGGGCCTTAATGAACCAGACACAGTACACCAAACTGTTAATGTGTACTGTAGTCACACTCTGACACAATAAAAGTCTGAAAACTTACTGTAGATAGCATCCAGTTTTTTTGTCCAGAGGTAGACGAGCATCTCCTCGGCCTCGTTTCCCCCCTCGAAGATTGCTGACCAGCAGAGTCTCCGCAGGAAAGACTGCTGGGAGCAGATGCCTCACAAAAACTGTAGCCGAGTTTGCATTGGTAGCATAGGCCCAAGCCAGTTTCTCGACCGTCACTCCAGTCCCAGGATGGATCTCCACCTGTTTAATGGAGACATGCAAAAGGTGCATTTAGGATACTGTATAGTGATGAATGTTTTTATTCATTCTTTATTAACCAATCACCTTAGATGACAGGATATCCCTTGTTGATGGAATGACCGACTCGCATGGGGAGCTTGAGGGTGTAGGTCTGGAGAGGGACGGCAGTGAATCTGCAGATGATGGACCAGGCCTGGACTGCAGAGAACTTTTTGAGGTGGCAGTTGTGGTGTGTTCAGTTCTGAACTGTACCTCTTAGGATGTTCAGCTAGATTAATTACAGTCTTCATAGACTTTAGGAGTTCAGGCAGATCTGTACCAATTAGATAAAAAATATTGTTCTTTATTACAAAGTTCAGTTTTGTAAAAACAGATTAAATTATTTGAATTTTATTGACTGTGTAATTGTTAAATGAGTGAAGTGATACCTTGAAAAACCAACTCCCTCAGTTTAGCATTCTCGTCTTTCAGTTCCTGGATCTGCCGCTTTAATTCAATCACTGTCTGACTTTCCTCATGTTGAAGGTCTGAAGGCGGAGTATCACTGTACATGGCGAGGAATTCCTCTGCAGGGTCCTTCCCAGTGAGAGCTTTTGGCTTCTGTGTACGCAATGATAAAGAGAGAACTGTCAGTATATTTGTATGATACCGAACTCTAAATAGACAAAAGAAAATTGATGTCACCTTGGCTTGAGTCAGAATCTGAGTCTCATCTGTATCCGAGCAGTCAGAATTGTGTTGGTATTTTAGAGGGCGGACAGATAGAGTCAGAGAGTCAAGAGTCAGAGAGAGTCAGAGAGTCTTTATTGTCATTTGCACCGCATGTGGTACATGTGATGAAAATGAGATTATGTACACGGGGTCCCAGTTACATCCAACAACAAATGCAAGAGAAAAACAGTAATAACATCTAGAATTAACTAAGAGAAACATCAACTAGTAATACACTAAGCCCTAATGTAGTGGAAAAACATCATTATAAACAGCAGCACGAACATGAGTCTTTATGAGCAGATGGTCACAGATGAACACAGCAACAAGAAAACAGATCAGCATCAGCATGATGTGATATTTTGCAGTGTTTATTTTTATTTTATTTATTTATTTATTCATGAGTCTAACAGCCTCAGGGTAGAAGCTGTTCCTCAGTCTAGTGGTTCTACATTTGATGCTCCTCAACCTCCGTCCTGAGGGGAGTGGGGCAAAGAGTGAGTGTGCTGGGTGAGTGAGGTCTTTCATGATGCAGGTGGCTCTTTTCCTGCATCTGGAGGTGTAAATGTCTGTGATGGTGGGGAGACTGACTCCAACAGACTTCTGTGCAGCCTTCACCACTCTCTGTAGAGCTTTCCTCTCTGCAACTGTGCAGCCTCCATGCCACACATTGATGCTGGAGCACAGGATGCTCTCCACTGCACACCTGTAGAAGGAGGTGAGAACTGGGCTGCTCAGACCAGCTCGTCTCAGCCGTCTGAGGAAGTAGAGTCTCTGATGACCTTTCTTGATCAGCTCTAAAGGACTGGATGGGTGGAGCAATAAAAAATAAAAAATAAAAAACAAACTCAAAAAGTGACCTCGTAAGTACTCACTAGCTTTGTTCAGTAGTTCTGTGGAGGCGTTGGATATTTTGGCAGCTGGACACCTACACAGGTGATTTAAAGAAAAATAAGCATGCCCATTTTTAATAAAAGGGCTTACTAAAAAGGTCATTACTTTTGAAAGCGGAATGAAAAAATCTACAGAAAACCATTACCTCTGACACGCTCTTCTTCATCAGAAGATGTTAATCCTGCAAAAAATGTTCACAAACATTGATGTGAAAAAAGTTTTAGGCCCAATTTTTGTCAGCAGATTACATATGTATAAATCACTTGAGAATGACAAACATACCGCTTAAAAAAAAACTCCGGAGCTACTTTTTAAGTGCGACTCCTTTTGGATTTAGTCACCATGTCCTGGTCCTCCTCATCCTCCTCTGCCTGACTAGTCGGGTTGTAATTCTCTCACTCACAACGTTTGGCTTAAGTGAGGAGAGAGAAAAAAACACATTTCAACAATATTTGGATTAAGATATACATTTCATTTTAAATGTATCAAAACTTACCAGAAGTACTTTTTATCTTTATTAATGGGATGTCATCCAGTCACCCCCAGGGTTAATTTTATCCCTCATTGCCTGTTTGGTTTTTGTGGCACTCATCTTATTTGGCCAATTACCACACTTCACTAGTATTGGCCAGAATTGGACACCACTACTTTTGAAAAGTGGGACACCATCAATGTTTACAGTAATCTGCACATCATTGCTGACGTAAATAACGACAGATCCCCTTCTCTAGGTCATAGTACATGTACTGCCTGCCACATTTAGGCTCCGTGGTGTTACTGTGGTGTAGTAGCAATCCACAGGCAATATGTGTCCTTGCTTTCTTAATATGGCCAATAAACCATTAAGTGCTCTGTGTGTCAATGTGTGTTCTAAGGCCCATTACTGTATTGTAATGTATAGTTACACTTCGCCTATCCTAACACAGTACCCTACATAAATATCAAAAAACACATACAGTACATTTAGAGACAATTTAGAGACAATTACAGTAAATCAAAAAATAAAATGTCTTACTTTGAGCTGGTCAAGCCTGTCTGTCTCCGTCTTTTTAGCATGTTAGCTCCTTGCACATCCGAGTTGTGCAGCTTCGTACTGCTTCACGTGGTCCAAACTGTTTACAAGAAGGACTGTTAGCATGTTAACTCCATACATAATGAAGGGAAAAAGAGTGAATAACTTACTGCGCCGTTTCTCCGTGGTGTCCATCCAAAAGGTAGCGTATCGTTAGCATTTTAGCTCCGCAATTTGCTGCGCCCGTTAGCGTTAGCATGTTAGCTCGTTGCTACTCCGGCCCGGATCGCGGACGCTGTCTGCTGCTTCAC
>JBBPBX010018754.1:0-29762 GCA_038048925.1 Garcialebias charrua
TCCTAAGGAGGACCTCAACGCTTCATCAGCCGAGTTGGTTTTTGGTCAGCCTGTACGAATCCCAGGGGAGTTTTTGTTAGACGCTGCCGCTCCACGGTTCCCCGAAGCGGTGGACCCCTATTCGCAGAGTGGTCTTTTGGTTCCGGGTCCTGTGCACCATTGTTTCCCGCAGGCGTTTGTGCCCACTGCACTCCAGTCTGCCCGTTTTGTTTTTGTGCGACGTGACGCCCACCGTTCGCCCCTCCAGCCTCCGTATGACGGGCCGTTTCGGGTGCTCGAAAGGGGCGCGAAAAGTTTTGTTTTAGACATGGGTGGGCGTAGAGAGCTGGTTACAGTGGACCGCCTGAAGCCAGCCTATGTGTTGGCTGATGATGAGGTGTTGCCGGCTCAGGTTCCTAGACGCGGCCGCCCTCCTGCTCGACCCCATCTTCCGTTTTCTCCCCCCAACTGTGTTCCTCCCCTGTGGCACATGATGAGGTGTTGCCGGCTCAGGTTCCTAGACGCGGCCGCCCTCCTGCTCGACCCCATCTTCCGTTTTCTCCCCCCAACTGTGTTCCTCCCCCTGTGGCACAAAATGTTGTTCCTGCACGGGTGCCAGCTGTTTCTCCGCCCCCGGGTCGACGCAGTCGGTTCGGCAGGTTGATTAGGGCCCCTGTGAGAGACTGATATGTTTTGTATTTGCCCTTCTGGGTGTTCGGGGGGGGGCTGTGTGGTGTGTTGGTGAGGTATGTGGCCTCATCTCTCTCTCACCCAGTAGGAGGAGCCAGCGAGGTGCTCCCCAGGTTTTACCAGATGAAGAAGAAGTGTTCGTGTGTTCATTCATTCATTCTGTAACTGGGTTTGACGCTCGAAGGATTAAAGGCAACTGCTTGCAGATCAGTTTGTTTCTCCTTCTTCACAATACCTTAATATAATATAGTTGACGCCGAAGTAGATAGTTCACTATTTACACTCGTTATTTACACTCGTAGTGAAGACATAAAGTGTTGTATACAAAGTTGCCGAAAAATAGAAGTAACCTGCAAATGTATAGTTGTAAATAGTTGTAGTAATAGTACAATATTAGTATGAAATTATTGTTGTTGTGCAGATTACATTATGTAAATCTTCAAATCTACAAGAATGAGTTTTGTTTAAGTAAAGAAATGATTATCTGAACTCCCACAACAAATCTTTAAATGTTGAAAGAACAGTGTGACCTTGGCCAACATTAAAGTAATATAGGTTATTTGAGGAAAAGGGTTATTTTCTACATTTACTATTAACTTAATGCATTCCAAACCCAAGCAATATATGTAGGACCAAAAATGAACGGCAGACTTAAACCAAAATATTACAGAAATATTACATTTCTGCCCCCAAAATGAACGGCAGACTTAAACCAAAATATTACAGAAATATTACTTTTCTGCCCCGTTCCACTGTATTCATATGGAATCATACAAATGCGAGACAGTGCTAGTAACAAACTTGCAATAAAACAGCTACATAATATGTTTCTGTTATTTAGATTTACATAAGCCAGTTTATCCAAAACATGTAAAGACTCACACACCAAGTCTAGTTAAGAAACAGATTTATTCAAAAGTACAAAAGGCACATTGTTATAAAAACAGTCCTTCAATGGCTCAAAATATAAAAGTGGGGAGAACACTGTTCACTCTTAAAAAAAGACTTGGTCATTCATTTTTCTGATATTTTTTTTTCACGAGCAATTTCTGAGGTTTTTATTCGCCTTGCTCGGACACATCCACTCTGTCGCCAGTGGACAACTCGTATATGATGGCATATATTTTGAACATTGCTCTTTCCCGCAGCCGGTCGGGCAAACGTTCCAGGGGCCCGACCAAGGACATCAAAAACTTCTCAGTTTCGCTGGCGGGAGGTGATGGAGGTGGTGGTGGGGGCAGTGGTGGTGTGGCTGCGGAACGGTTTCTTTCCTTCAACATGTGAAGAATGTCTCGCTCAAACTCTGTGTGCTGCAGAGGTGTCCCCAGCATCTGCTCTCTACGGGGTCTCTTCTGCGCTGATCCTGTAAAGAACACAGTATGTTAAATGTTTTGAATGTTAGATGAGCTTTCACAGAACACATCTCTGCAGTACATAACTGTCTGTAATGCAAATACTTCATGCACAAATTGTTTCGTAAGAAATTAATTGCTTCATAAGTTTATATATCTATCTGTGTGTGTGTGTGTGTGTATGTGTGTGTGTGTGTGCGTGTGTGCATGTGTGTGTGCGTGCGTGCGTGCGTATGTGTGTGTGTGTTTTAAAGTGGGGGAGATTTTGGTACCACTGCATCAGTTGCGTTTTGTTGTGGTGTTGCTAATATGTAAGAGTAGAATCAGACCACTGCAGACGTAGCTCCGTTACGAACACCATGCTTTATTCAACACTTCTCAACTTCTTCTTCTCTCCTCTCCACATCCTGTTCTCTCCCTACTCGGAGGTTCCCCTGCTGTCAGTCTTATGCAATTGCAGGACACAACATTTCCCTTTTCCTGAAACAATTACTTACATGTAATTTTGTACAATATACTTGACAGCAGAAAATCAAAGTAATCAAATTATTATTTCTGTAAGCCAACAGTAATATGAAATTTTACCCTTTTAACCCTTTGCATTACAGTATGAACAGTAGTAAATTTACTTGTCTTACAGAACAGTATGAACAGGAATAGTTTACATTTTTTTCACTCTAGCTTACAAAACCTGACAACCATCTTGGTGCATTTCTATCTCTTTGACTTCTTCTCAACACAGCAAGCGGTTCATCAGTATTTCCTGGCAGTGCATATGTATCGAGTACAGTATCATCATTTTATATTTGATATCATTGCTGCAAACTCTCGTAACCCTCGAGTTCTGTTCTCCACCCTAAACTCTGTTCTCCACCTCACTGAACAATCACCCATGGAAGCCTCGACTGAGCTGTGCGAGAACTTCCAACATTTCTTTTTAGATAAAATCGCAACCACCAGGGCTCTCATTTCTCCTCCATCTCACGATCCATCCATCCCACCTCAATCTGTTGCTGTGTTTGACCATTTTGAACCAGTCTCTCTGTCCTCTCTAGAGCAGGTCATGTGCAGCCTGAAACCATCTGGCTCCCCCTTCGATGTGGTCCCCCCTCGGCTTCTAAAGGAGGTTTTTCACACTCTAGGTCCCTCCATTCTCTCGATTGTAAATAGCAGTCTATCCTCGGGTGTGGTGCCAAAATCATTAAAACATGCTGCTGTTCAACCCCTCCTGAAAAAACCAAACCTCGACCCGTCAGTATTATCCAATTTCAGGCCTGTCTCCAGACTCCCATTTGTTTCTAAACTTCTAGAGAAAATAGTTGAGTCCCAACTAAAGTGCTTCCTGGAGGATCACGCTATCCCCGAGCTTTTCCAGTCTGGCTTCAAATCCCTCCACAGCACTGAGACTGCCCTACTGAAGGTTTTTAACGACATCTTTCTATCCACAGATACTGGTGACTCTGTGCTGCTTGTCCTATTGGACCTCACATCCGCTTTCGACACCATCGACCATGAGATCCTCATTGCTAGGTTGGAGCAGTGGGTGGGCATCTCAGGATCAGCCCTAAACTGGTTCAGATCCTACCTCTCTGACAGGTCTTTTTGTGTGTCCATCAATGATTTTACTTCTGCAGTGGCGGCTCTTAAATGGGGGGTTCCGCAGGGGTCCATCCTGGGTCCTCTCTTGTTCTCCTTATACCTGCTGCCACTCGGTGCTATTTTCCGGAAACACAATATACCTTTCCACTTCTACGCTGATGACTGTCAAATCTACTTCCCCCTAAGACAAAATGGTACAGGCTCTATTCAACCTCTGCTCGACTGCCTGGCTGACATCAGGGACTGGATGGCTTTAAATTTCTTAAGCTTCAATGATAAGAAGTCTGAAGCCATATTGTTCCTTCCCAATGACACAACCTCAAACCACTGCATTGACCTGTCTGCTCTACCCCTGTCCGAAAAACAAAAAGTCAAAAATCTGGGAGTGATAATGGATCCTTCCATGAAACTCAACAGTCATGTAAACATGATCGTCAAATCCTGTTTTTTCCAGCTGAGGCGTCTGTCTAAGCTGAAGCCCATATTATCCAAAAAGCACCTGGAGACAGTGATTCACGCATTCATTACATCTAGGCTTGATTACTGCAATTCACTTCTGTTTGGCGTCAGTCAAGCCACCATTGCACGATTACAACTGGTTCAGAACGCAGCTGCCCGATTTTTAACCAGCACACGCAAAAGAGAGCACATTACACCAGTCTTGGCCTCCCTTCACTGGCTACCGGTTCATCTTCGAATCCAATTCAAAATTCTCATGTATGTCTACAAATCGCTGAACAGTCTCGCCCCCGCCTATCTCTCGGATCTGATACACCCATATGTCCCTCCACGTGCTTTGAGGTCAGAGGATCAGGTACTCTTAATAGTTCCAGAAACTCGCCTTAAGCGCAGGGGTGACAGGGCGTTCTCTGTAGCAGGCCCAAGACTCTGGAACGAGTTACCGCTGCTCATCAAACAGGCCCCCTCCCTCTCGGTTTTCAAATCCCGGTTAAAAACTCACTACTACTCCATTGCTTTCAATGCCAGCTGATTTGTATTGGATCGTTTGATTTATGATCTGCAATGTTTTTATGTTTTTCGTGTTGTACTTCATTGTCTGTGTTGCCTGTTGCGTGTTTGTTTGTCCAGCACTTTGGTGTGGACTTGTTCCTGTTTAAAGTGCTTTATAAATAAAATGGTATGGTATGGTATTTTGTTCTGAAGCACGTAGGATTTGTTTTGGGAAGAGTGCAAGTTTTGAAGCATTCCACTTGCGCCCATCACTCAGTAAGAAAGTATTTGGACCAACTTTCTTTATTACAGTACGTGGTTCTGTAAATCTGGAAGATCCTTTGGAAACGTGATCCGGTCTGCGAACACGAACCGTGTCACCCACGTTGAATGTTGGTACTTTAGCTCTCATTTTCTTGTCAGTATATTCCTTCATTTTGTTTTGCTTTTGTTTCACCCTCTGTTGTATTTGAGCTTGGCTTTTGCTCTTCAGTTCTACTGGGAGTATGTTTAACTTGGTACGCATCTTTCTGTTCCTCAGTAGTTCAAATGGAGTCACTCCGGTGGTTGCATGAGGAGTAGCTCGGTAGTTGTGAAGGAATTCAGTGACAGCTTCCTTCCATGAGCTGTGACTTCTTTCAGCTGTTTGTATGCAGTCTTTAAGCACTCTGTTAAACCTTTCCACAGCACCATTTGCTTTAGGATAATATACACTTGACTTTAAGTGCTGTATCTCTCTCTCTCTCTCTCTGAAAAGTACTAAACGCATGCGAAGTAAACTGAGTACCATTATCTGAAACGAGATACATTGGATTACCCTCTCGACTGAACACAGTTGTTAGGAAACATATTATTACGTCTGTAGTAACAGTAGGAGCGAATGCAACCTCAGGCCATTTGCTGTAGTAGTCTGTTAGCACAATAGCATAACGGCAGTCCCATTTAGCATTTTCAAACGGACCTGTAATATCTATTGCAACTTTTTCCCATGGTTTGCTAGGAAATTCAACAGGAGTAAGTGGAGCAGTATTAGTTATTGCAACCTTATCGCTGAACTGGCAATTAACACAGGAAGCAAAGACAGAATGTACAAATTGATCCAGACCTGGCCACCAGAAAAGTTCACGCAGTCTCTGCTTTGTACGGACAATGCCTTGATGTCCTTCATGTGCCAAATCAACAACCCTGGCACGCAGTGAAGCAGGAACAACTAAACGATCTGCAAGTCGTAGTACTAGTGAACCATGGACTGACAACTCATTTCGAATCTGAAAGTAAGGGGCAAGGTTCTCTGGAAGACCTTTTTTAACTTTGGGCCAACCTTTTTCAATCTGGTTACGAAATAGTGACAGTTCTAAACAGGTTTCACTTGCAGTAGTAAACTCTGACAGAGAAACAGCACACAGGGACTCTTTAAAAACAGCAGCAATCATGTCAGGTTCCTCTGTTGCCTCATCTCCAGCCGGTAATGGTAGTCGAGACAAACAGTCAGCCATGACATTTTGATGTCCTGGACGGTAAGTAATGTCATACGTGAAGCAGAGAAGTCGAGCAGACCATCTAGCAATTCTCAATCCAGCACGGCCAGCACCTTTAGAAGTGAGTAAGGTGGTAAGTAGTGCATTAACAGAGTACCCGAGTTTTCGACAGCTCGAGTGCTTTGACTTCTATCTAGGCTTTTTTGTCCCCCTCGGGTACCCGTAGTGACGTCACATTTCACATTTCACAGCGCGCGGGGCAGCTTTTAGCTTTTAGTAGACGCTACAAAATGGATTCCTGTGTGCGCACGGATGTTAATGGAGCAGGCCGTCTTGTCAAAAAGGTAAAACAGTTTATAATTTTATAAAATGCGCTACTTCGTGTTGACTTTCTTTGTAGTAGATTGTGACAGCAGAGGGCAGTGTTGCAATGCAGGTCCCATATTATAACACGGCCGAAACGGCTTCCTTTCTCTCGTTTCACAAACAAAAAAAAACAAATATTCATCTCTCTAGAGCTACCAAAAATCTATAAACACAATCTCTAAAAGTAAACCTAAATTGCACAGCTGCAGGCGGTGGTACGGTGTGGCTGTGGCCCCATTTGTTTTTTAAGTTTCGGTTTTCATCGCCTTATACTTTCACTTTTAATATTATTAATATAACTAATAGTTTTGTTTTTCCTGTGACTTATGTGCAGTATGATAAATGATAGGAGCATAATAAATGCTCCCAATGCTTTGTTGGTCTTTTTTTTCTTTTTGTAAAGACGTTTTTAGGCATTTATATTTATTTATTTATTTTGCATCGTAAGACACTGTGACGTCATCGGCTACTCGAGGGTCGTTCGAGTCTTTTTATGTTAATGTCGAGGTTAAAAATTATGTACTCGTTCAACCCCTAGTGGTAAGTGCTTGGTGGTCTGTACGAAGAGCAAAACGACGACCCCATAGGTATGTTCTCCACCTTTCCACTGCCCAAACGCAGGCAAGAGCTTCACGTTCGACCGTGGAATACTTACGCTCAGCAGGAGAAGGAGTTCTTGATGCAAAAGCGACAACTCTCTCACTTTGATCTGGATGTAGCTGCGTTAACACAGCGCCTAAACCATAATCTGAGGCATCAGTAGTAACGTAAATTGGCAATTCAGGGTGGTACAGAGCTAAGGCAGGACAATTTACAATCAAGTCCTTCAGTCAAGTGAAGCTAGACTGAGCTTTTGGAGTCTACTTGAAAGTGGAATCTGTACACTCTCTGAGCACCTCACGTAGTGGCTCAGCAACCGTTGCAAAGCCTGGAATGAACCTATTGTACCATGATGCAAGACCTAAGAAAGACCTTAGAGAAGACATGTCATGTGGAACTGGAGCATGAATCACAGCAACAAGTCTATCCTGATCTGGTTGAAGACATTCCCTCGAAATGGTGTGACCCAGATAATTTAGGGAAGACTGACTGAATTTACATTTTTGCATGTTTAATGTAAGTACAGCGTCAGTTAGAGCTTGAAGTACTCTCCGTAAATGTTTATCATGGTCTTCTTGTGTGGCACCAAAGCAGATGATGTCATCCAGGTATGCTTGTACACCTGGTAAGCCTGTAAGAATGATCGACATCATTTTCTGAAACGCTGACGGGGCAGAAGCGAAACCAAAAGGAACTCTGCAGAAACGAAAAAGTCCATCATGAGTGATAAATGCAGTAATATCACGACTTTCAGGATGCAGAGGCATTTGGTGATATGCAGAAGCTAAGTCAATCGTAGAAAAAACAGTAGCCCCTTGAAGATTTGAAAACAGTTCATCTATGTGTGGTAATAGATGACAATCAGCAACAATCGCTTTGTTAGGCTCTCGCAGATCCACACATATGCGAGGCTTTCCTCCATCTCTTCTTTGTGTCACAACTATGGGAGAAACCCACGGAGAAGCATCAACACGTTCAATGATACCCTTCTCCTGGAGATCCTTGATCTCTTCTGAAACAGCTTGTCGTACTGAAAATGGAAGTCTCTTGAGTTTTTGTTGCACTGGAACAGCATTTGGCAACATCTGCACCTTATGTATGAAGTTTTTAGCATAACCAACTTCCCGAACTGACATTCCTGGAGAATGTTCTGAAGCAGTATTTGTTAAAGCTGGTTGAACCACAGAGGTAGGAGAAGTAGCATTAGCAGTAACAATTTGTCGTCCCTCAAGCTTCATTTGTAATGCCTGAAATAAATCTAACCCCAGCAGGGTAGCACCTGACTAAACAACAATAAGAGTACCTTCAGTAGAAATACCATCATGAGAAATAGTATCTTTTAAGCACCCTTTCACAGCAATTTTCTCTTTTGCATAGGTAACAAGAGCAAATGTAGGTTCAGTTAGTACACAGTCATAAAAGTAGGTGTGGTAGATCTCTTGTGGTATAATGGACACTGATGAGCCTGTATCCACAATCAGCTCAAAATCTGTACCTCGTCCATTAACAGTCACTTGAACGGTGCAGAGAATCTTGTCTTGCACTGCATTGTTCATGTAAAGAACTGTGGCTTCATTAAAGACGACTTCACGTACCTCCTTTTGAGTCGAACAGCAAACACGTGAAAAATGACCCACTTTACCACACTTGTTGCATGTCGTTTTAGCAGCAGGGCATGAAGGGTTGTTAGCAAGATAGTCGAAGGATCCATAGCGGAAGCAGGAACGGCGTGTAGTGGCAGCAACTTGTGTCGTGAAAGTAGCATGGTCCCGCGGCGTCCTCCTCGCGTCCCAGCGACGGCTTGACTTTGGCTGTCTTTGTACGGCCCTCACGGAAGCTGCAGCGTTAGCATCAGCAAGTACGGCCCTCACGGGAACAGAAATGCTAGCAGTGGTAGCATCAGAAAGTACGTTAGCATCTCTTAATCCACTTTCAATTTGTAGCGCCAACGTAGTAGCTTTAGCGAGAGTTGGCTCTGGTTCGAGTAACAGTCTGTCTCTAATATGAGTATTAGCAACACGTTCTATCAGTTGATCACGTAGCATTTGTTCCTCCATGTTTCCAAAGTCACATGTGGTAGCTAACTCACGCAGAGAAGCTAAGAATTGTTGTACCTTTTCATCCGGCCTCTGTGCACGTTGTCGAAACTTGTGACGTTCAGCAATGATGTTCACCTTCTGGACGAAATGTTCTTTAAGGGCAGTAATAGCAGTAGCGAACGTGGTCCCAGTATTCGGCAGGTTGTAGAAAAGTCTTTGGCCTTCTGTACCCAACGCATGGAGTAGAACCGCGCGCTTTCTAGCGTCAGGCCAGTCGTCTCCCGATGCGGCTATTACTAGCATGTAGTTGTCGAACATCTTTAGCCATGTTGGAAACGGTATCGCCGGTTCACCTGGGCACGGCATGAATGGAGCAGGCAAAGGTACAGAAAGAGCCATCCTCGTCGCCAATGTTGTGGTGTTGCTAATATGTAAGAGTAGAATCAGACCACTGCAGACGTAGCTCCGTTACAAACACCATGCTTTATTCAACACTTCTCAACTTCTTCTTCTCTCCTCTCCACATCCTGTTCTCTCCCTACTCGGAGGTTCCCCTGCTGTCAGTCTTATGCAATTGCAGGACACAACACGTTTGTATTTGTGGCTATGTTTTTGTGCCACTCAATCAACACAAAAAGCAAGATGAGAGAGACACACCTGAGGCACACAAAGAAGGTCCAGCCACCTCCGAAGAAGACGAGGAGGACGACGTTGCTGGACAAGGAGATGTCACAGCAGAGACAGGAACATCAGCCAGCTCCAACTCACTGAAGTCAATTGTTTCTGTGAATCAAATCACAACAAATAAACAATGTATTTAATTTTACTATTTGTAACAACATTGCAGTATAAAAGATAGATGAGTAACAACTAACCCATTACGGAGGCCTCGAATGCTGCCGATTCCTCTTCAGCCTCCTCTTGTTCTTGTGACTCGTTGTCCACAGCGGCCTGGTCCTCCATGACACTGTCCTGTCCTGTCCTGCATATTGCCACTGGTTTCACGTGGCGTGATAAATGGCTTCAGGAAGGCCATGACCGCCATGTATTTCCACTTTGGTGGGCTATCTGCGCCTGCACCACTCCGGTTTCTGTTTCTCTCCTTTTTTGTCTCCTTGGCATATGTGTCCCAGAGACTCTTCCACCTTTTCTTGCATGCTGCTACTAAAGAAAGGCATTGAAAAACGTGAAACGTGGTGGCTATACTTTGTGTTAGCTAAAATCGGCTAGCAAAGCTTAAACTGGCTAAACGTGAAAAGTTTACAATTCAAAACTTACCCGATATCCCGACTTCCTCACTGACACTCCGCCAGGCAAGGTCCTGTTTATTTCAGTCTCTGTACAACACACTTGACTGGTCGTAAAGGACTAGATGGGAACACACAGCAACGATGAGTTTCTCCTCCATACTTGAACAAGAAATTGCGGGTTTTCTCTGTGTCTCACAAACAATACGTCACACTTGCGCAACATCCGTCCCCTCGTTACCGCGTCACATAGCTGACTCTCTGCGAAAGTTCAGCTTTTTCAAATCGAGCGGCGGAGGCTGCCGCGGGCACCGCATGCACGGAAAACGCTCTGCCGCCCCTTCCGCGCCGCACAACACGGACGTGACGCGGCGCACGACCCCTAGAGGCGCGTCCCCCATTGACTTTGCATGTAAACCGGCCGCTCCTGCAGCTCAAAACACGTTAGGTGTGAACGTACCATAAGTCTTTTTGTAAGATATTCTAGGAAGCAGGAGTGGAATAGGAGAAGGCCCTTTTTCCAAGTTCAGTCCTCACTGACGGAACACTGCAGGTGATCATGTCCTGAGAGCGCACGTTGTAACTGCACTCACGCAAAGACATGTAAGAGGAGTTGTATGAAGGCAGCAGACCAAGAAGTGATTTAAAAATGAAAAAGTACCAATGGAAAAGTCTGTGTGAGGTTAATGATGTCCAGTCAACCAGTGAATACAGGGTGCAATGGTGGGTACGATAATCACAGCCAGTTATGAATCTTAGTGCACCATGATAGACAACATCCAACATCCGCAGGGTGCTTGTATGAGCATTCATGTAGATAATGTCACCGTAATCGATGGAGGGAAGGAAAGTCAGATGTTTGTTGAAACAGTTTAGGATCTCGTGCTTATTTGACACAGGAACAGAGTCAACAAGAAGTTGTGATGGGAGGTCAGATGGTTAGGGGATGCCTGAGAGAGATTTGATGGTTTTCCAGAATTTTTTAGGATCATTTAGATTTTTGGAGGTCTAAGATAAGAAATAATTACATTTTGCGGCTTTGATGGCAGTTGTGCATTTATTCCTCAGATTCAGTTTACTGTATTTATGAAGCGCCAAGTCACAACAGAAGTCATCTCAGGTACAGGTAGTCCCCGACTTACGAGCGAGTTCTGTTACAACGAGGCGCTCGTAACACGGAAATCTCGTAATTTGGAACGGCCACCACGTGTCTCGTAAGTCCGGAATTTCGCTCGTAAGTTGGAACGGTTTTGCTAGCGCGACTACGAACACTCGTTTTTCATCGAAAAACTGCTTATGAGTGCATAAAAATGATCGGAAACGTGTGTCCACATGTTTAGCTAACGACGTGTGGTGAAAAAACAGAAAAACTCAGTATTTTTTGCGTTTTTTTCAAAAATTTGCCAGCTCGTAAGTCCGGATCCTCGTAAGTAAGAGCGCTCGTAAGTCGGGGACTACCTGTAATTGAACAGAAACATTCATATATAAAAATAATTAAAAAAAATTCTGAGGAGCAGACTACTTTGAGACTCCATCGCAAAACTCTTGTCTTGAGCAAGCACAAAGGCAACAGTGGAAAGAAAAAACTCCCTCATGAAAAAGAAACCTTTAGCAGAACTAGGCTCAAGACAAGCAGCCATCTGCTTCGACCGGCTGGGTTAGGTAGGAACTAGGGCTGAAACAATTTCTTGAATAATTCAAATATAATATAAACTTTGCACGTTTGTGGTGAGACGTATTGTGTCACTTCTTGTTTGTCTGTTAGTAGCTCGAGTGAATTGTTTGCTCGAGTCATCTTTTTTTATGAATTTATCTGTCTTTTGCACAGTTTTTCGTTCTAGTTCACAAACACACTTAGTAGTTGTTTTTCTACTGTTGGATAGTGCTTAAAACAACTGTTATATTTAAATACTTCTTGGTTTTTATTGGTGTATTGGGATCTGTTAGCTCTTGCTAGCTTAGCATGGCTGCTGCTTCTCTCCCGGCTTCCTCTGTTTTCACTTGCTCTGTGTGTCAGATGTTTACCTACTTCTCTGCCTCCGTTAGTGGTAATGATACATGTAACAAACGTTTTTTTATTTTTTATTTATAAAATGTATTCATAAAAAGGAAAAAACTGTTGGGTGACAGTCTAGAGCAAGCGTAGTACAGTACTAAGACTAAGGCCCCAGTTCACCACCGGCCAGTTGACATTTCTAATCAATTTTCCTCGCTCAGTGACACATCCGCTGAGAAGCAGACCCTGGTCATTGGCAGCTCCATAGGCCGGAACCAGTAGCTACCTTGGTGTGCAGGGGCAGCTTCCCTCAGCTGCTGCTCCCTGCTGCTCTGGCCCGCGGCCTGGGACCGGCTTGCGGTTGCTGTCGGGTGGGTGGGCCGCATATTGCCCCTTTTCCACTTGGTGGCTCGGGTCGGATGTGACGTCATATTTGCGTGCCAAACGCGCGTTGGACAGCATTTCCACCTCACAGATGCGCGGCGCCGCGCCAAGATTCCGGACTCATCTCATAGCAGGGCCGAGGCCGGCTGGACCCGAACCGTGGGGAGGAGGCTGGACTGAGTTTGAGGAAGTGGCTGCCGCGAGGGAGCAAAGACGGAAGGACTTTACAAGATTAACACGGTAAAAACAATTATTTGTATTTAAAATTATAGCAAAGATGTGTCTTAAACTGAACTATTCCTTACGTAGTGGTCAAAACGGCAGGATTTTAAAAAGTAGTTTCGCCACGTGCAGCTTTAAAAAATATATTTCATAGCTGACGTTATATCAAGAGGGTGCTTGAGCTTAACAGTTCCTTAATAATTTCACGTTGTGGTCAAATCAGCTGGATTTAACAAAGTAGGTCGACACATGCACATCACATGCACGCGCGGGTGGGGTCGATCGGCGTTCTTTCTTTTAAATGTAGCTAAATAAAAGCTTAAAAAATATATTTCATAGCTGGCTTTATACCACGAGGGTTCCTCAGGTTAACAAGTCCTTAATGTCACGTTGTGGTCAAATCTGCTGGATTTAAATTGATTTGTTTTGACTAATTCCAAACCTGTTACATGTGCTACGAAAATAAATTATTAAAAAATCGAATTTTAATTCAAATAACTCCAACAGCTTAAAGTATGCACATAAACATGTAGTGATTACACTCTGTTGGTTTGAAAAATATCTGCTTTGTGGTTTCTGAGATATAAGATATGTGTTAAATACTAGTACTGTAGAAAAAAAAGAAGCTAGGTCGACACACTTATGTCTATTAAAAATCGAATTTTAATTCAAATAACTCCAACAGCTTACAGTATGCACATAAACATGTAGTGATTACACTCTGTTGGTTTGAAAAATATCTGCTTTGTGGTTTCTGAGATATAAGATATGTGTTAAATACTAGTAGAAAAAAAACAAGCCAGGTCGACACACTTATGTCTATAAAAATCGAATTTTAATTCAAATAACTTCAACAGCTTACAGTGTGTACATAAACATGTAGTGATTACACTGTGTTGGTTTGAAAAATATCTGCTTTGTGGTTTCTGATATACAGGTAACCCCCGACCTACGACCCCATCGACCTGCGAACCACGGGACCTACGAACATATCATATTTAATAAAAATATGAATTAAAAAAAAAAAAAAAAAAATTTTTTTTTTTTTTTTTTTTTGTGTTTAAATGTTCTTAATTTCATGTGTACATCACTTTGTTGCAGCTCTGGTTGTTTTAAAGGCTTTATAAATAATAATTATGATAAAAAAGATCATTTCTGATCATTTTTGAGCAATTTTTGGCAACAGGAAGTAGGTCTTCAGTTTACACGGTCACAAATTAATGTAGAACACCGGACGCTATTTTAGGTTCAGTCACTGGGGTCTCCGGTCACAAATTAATGTAGAACACCGGACGCCATCTTAGGTTAGCTGCCGAGAGCCGGACGAAGACTGGTGACCAGGATGGCTTCATATGGATTAATTACTAGCTGGAAACGTCTCTGTGAACTTTGTGGATGTCTCAGGCAGCAGCGGATTTATCGCCGATCGTGCCAGGCCGCCGTGCGAACACCTCCGGCCGGCCTGGCTACACCTCCGGCCTGGCTAGCTCCAGAGCTAACACTGGAGCTAACACGGGAGCCGGCCTTTTGAACACTGGTGACCAGGATCGCATCATATGGATTAATTACTAGCTGGAATAGCTCTGTGGACGTCTCAGGCTGGAGCAGCGGCTGGAGCAGCAGCTGCAGATTGATCGCGCCGCCGCTCCAACACTAGCTCATGGCTTGGCTAGCAGAAGCTAGCCAGCTAGCTAACACAGGTCTGGAGCAGCTGCGGTGGCTTGCCGGCCCCCGCGCTGCTTGGCCCGAAAACAATCAACGCATGGCAACCTATGTCGGCTTTGACCATCTCAAAGTAAGAAAATATATTTTTATTTATTCTGTAAATGTGAATAGCAATGTTTAACATTACAGTACACTACTTTACATGCTTAAATGTGTGCGCGCGCTCCGTTAGCATGATAAATAAAGGTTGAATGAATGAATGAATGAATAATTTTTTTTTTTTTATATAATTTTCACCCCCCACCTACGAACGGATCGAGCTGCGAACGGTTCTTAGGTCCCAAACTCGTTCGTAGGTCGGGGGTTCCCTGTATTTGATATATGTATATATATCTTATAAAATATATCTACATAGAAAACTGTTTCTAGACTGAATTACCGGTAACCACGTTTTTCTTTTTTTACAGTTAAGACGAAGAAGTCAACACCAGAATTTATCAACTTTTGTCTTCTGGAGGAAGCACATGAGACAACGAGAAAAAAATCATTTAGGTGTATGCAGTATTTATTTTTGTGCTTTTTTCACTTCTTAGTTTTCATAATAAACTTTTTTTTCTTAAGTGGTCTCATTGAACAATAATTTCCTAAACATATTTTACAATGTTAAGTGTCTACAGTATAGTGTTTGTTTAAAAACATACTGGAAGTTAAGAATATTTTCCATTTGCATTTGCCCTTTAAAGAATCATAAGAAAAAAGATTATTAGATTTGAACAGCCATCCATCCATCCATCCATCCATCCATCCATCCATCCATCCTTCCTGATGTCGTGTCATGGGTAGTGCAGCAGCTTTTCCAAGGATGCATAGACGTCAAATACGTCAACATCAACCCATCCATCCATCCATCCATCCTTCCTGATGTCGGGTCGTGGTGCAGCAGCTTTTCCAAGGATGCACAGACATCAACATCAACCCCGATGAAGCTGTTCTTGGATGCCTAAACGAGTTTCCTGATCAACAAACATTTAATTATTAATACTTTGTTTTTACGTTTAAAGAAACACGCTTTTAATGTTTAAGGGACAGTTTAAACCAAATTATCCATTTGCATTTGACTTTGAATTATCCCTGACAAAATATTACCGTTTAAATTTAATGAAATACTAACCTTTAATATTACAGGGCCAATTGAAACCTAATTAATTCCTAATCTGTACCTTACTGTAAAAATAGTTCAACTGATTAAAGGCAGTGCGATCGATGTGTTAAGCAATGTTAACAGGATCCTTGTGCATATATGAGAATAATCTTTATTATAAAGAAACAAAATGGAAAACACAGGGGTTTAAAACGAGCTGAAAAGGCAATAAAGGCAATAAAGTAAGATTAGAGCATTAAATAGCTCAAGGGACATTACCGCCAACAGGTGGTGAGACAAGGTCCTGCAGGGTGTTCTTCTTCTAACGTTTAGTGGTGGCTAGTAAATAGCTTGAGGTAACACTACCGCCACCACGTGGTAGGACGAGTGAGATTCTACACCCTGCCCACAGAAGGGCAGCAGTAGTGAATGGAGACAAACCTACATGTGAGCTAGGGCTGGACGATATGGCCAAAATTTTTATCACGATATAGTTCTTAATTTCGGTCGATATCGATATAATTCGATATCGATATAAACAATATAAAAGCCTAAAAAAAACTATAAACTATACAAATAAATTAATGTTCTCCTTGTATTTGTATTTAGCCTCCAAAAAGATGGAAATCACCATCAAATAAACATAAACTTCTCAACCCAATAATTCTCAGTCGGGTCATCTGGACAGTTTCTTTTTTATAGAAACGTTTCACCCTCCATCCTCCATCCAATTTCTATAAAAAGAAACTGTCCAGATGACCCGACTGAAAATTATTGGATTTGGTACGTGGATTATTGAGCATGAACTTTCTTGCCATAAAATTCTCAACTGTGTCAATATTAATAGTTTTAACTTTAAACATCTTTAAAATTTACAGCATTGAAATTCATAGTTAATTAAATAAAACTTTTGGGTGTTGTTATTTATAAGAAGCTGACATAGAAATCTCATGGAAATTACTTAAGAATAAAAATAACAAAATCAATTGCATTACTGTATAAAGTAAAATAGTTTTTGAATGACAAAGTTTTGAATATATTGAATAATGTAATGATTGTTCCATATTTAATCTGTTGTATTGAAGTTTGGGGAAAAGCATGTAAAACTATTACAAACCCTGTTTTTTTTGTTTTGTTTTTAAAGAGCTACAAGAATTATTAGTAGGAAGTGCTATGGTCACCCAACAAATATTTCATCAGTTTAAATTATTAAAATTTTATGATTTGGTTGAACATAGTATTTTACAAGTCATGTATAAAACTGAAAAAAAATTACCCCCCAAATATTCAATTAAAATTTGTTTAAAGTTATTAAACCCTGAAGGGAATGTAAATGTTTGTAAAACCTCCATTTAGGACTAGTTTGAAGGAGCTGAGTTGTAAATCAGGAAACAGGATTGTGTTGACTTGATATCACCATAAACATTTCTAAAACTATGTTTTAAAATATGATTAAATCAAAGTTGTTGGGAAGGTGTGGTGCAGGTGAAGTGAAGGTTGTTTGTTTGTAGTTATTTTGTATATTTTAAACAAGGGGCAGATATAACACTATTTTCGTCTTTCTGCACATTTTCATTCAGTGTTTTTTTTTCTTCTGATGAATTTGTTTTATTTTGAATTTAAAAAACATGCAGCGCTGCTGGGGCTGTTTGTTTACATCGCAGTTTCAGGGAAACGTTGGCTCAAACTTTATTGTTCTTCATCTTCTGACTCTCATCATATTCTATCGAGTGGAAACTCTTCAGATTAAACAAGTTAGATGTTCCCACCGCTAGTTAGAACGACTTTGTCACGTTTTGCAAAATAAAGAAACCGAGTAAGACTCGCTGCAGATGAGACCTGCAGTTTAACAAAACCGAACTACGTCCACACCGACGAATTAGTCTTTCCTCTCATCAGTGATGTCGTCTGCTTTCTCTTCGCTTGTGAAACTTTGTTCAGTCACATTCTGACGGTCATGAGCACTCGTTTGACTCGTTTTGAAGCGAAAACTTAACGCGCTTTGGAGACTAGCTTAGCTTTTAGCCTGCTACCGCTAACGCCTGCTGCTGGAGTGAGCGCTGCGTAACAACGACGTCACCACGCACGTTTTGTGTCACAGCTTTTTCTGTCCGGGCGGGTTGTTGAAGCAGCCGCTCCAACCCGAACAGAAACAGAAAAACGTTGTAAAATCCTATCGAAATATCGAAAATATGCTTAAACTTCATATCATCGTTATTGAATAAAAGTATATCGCGATATTTATCGTTATTGAATTATCGTCCAGCACTAATGTGAGCCGAGCCGAACTGAACCAGACCGGACCAGACTGAGCCGCTCTGGGCCGAGCAAGTGGAAAAGGGGCAATAGACGGCCTGACAGAGGCTCTGTCGGGCTGTCTGTGTGTTTATGCCCGTTTATGTCTCGGGTTGGGTTTTTGGTGGTCCCCTCTCTTGGATCAATTTGAGCCCCCCATTTAAAGTGGGTCTACTTCCCCCTATCGCGCCCACCTCCAGTGGGGGGGCCCCCATGCCGCCGGTGCATTGATGGCTCTTGGCATCTGGGCTGGGTGATTGGGTGTGTGCTAGCCCACCCTGGTGGCTGCCTGCTAGGGCCTGGGTGCCCTGGCTCAGTCGGACCTCTGTTGCGGGATGGTATGACCTTGGGACTTGAGGATCGGTGTCCATTGCCGGATCTACTCTGAAGGGCGGGTTGCCGACGGGGCCTGTGGGCTTGTCGCTGCAGCTTCTTGGGGTCTCTGCATTGTGTTTGCTAGGGGTCGCCCGGGGCTTCCCTCTACGTCTCTCTGGGGAGGTGCAGTTGTCCTTGTCGGGCGCTGCTGTGTGACTGTGGCCCTGGTCCTCCCTGTGTTACCATTGTGTCCTGTGGGGGCGGGTATGTGGTAAGGGTGGGCGATATGGCTCAAAAATTATATTGTGATATTTCAGAGCATTATCACGATAACGATAAATTTTTCCGTCAGAATGAATGGAAACGGTCATATCTCAGCCAAAAATTGGTCTAAAAATATGGGGGAAATCCATAAACATGTCGCTTCGCTGCATAAGTCGCAAGACATGCAAATTAGGCAAAAAACTGCAACTTATAGGCCGAAAAGTACGGTACTCATTCTTATCATCACACCCTTGACTTATGCCCCTTTTCCACTGCTCGGCGTGGGTTTTATCAGATTGGCTCAATCCGGATCATCTCACATGTAGTTCTGTTTCCATAGCATTTCTGTACCCCTTCTGTGGGCGGGGTCCAGAATCCTTCTAGTCTTACCACATGGTGGCAGTAGTGTTCCCTCAAGGTATTTACTATCCACCACTAAACGTTAGAAGAACACCCTGCAGGACCTCGTCTCACCACCTGGTGGCGGTAATATCCTTTAAGGTATTTACTGGCTACTGCTAAACTAATAGTAGAAGATAAAAACCCATGAGACACACGAACAAAATGGAGGACATTATTGTTGTACTTAACATTATTCTCTATCTGTGGTTGTTCGTGAAACGTCAAACAGATGAGACCCTAGCCCGTTCCCGTTGCAGGTTGCAAAGACTTCGTGCAACGCTCCGAAAAAGGCGGCAGGCTGCGGACCGAATGCTGCAGGTCGCGAGGCGAAATACTATGGAGAAGTACCGCAGAGTGTGGGAAGCCATAACGTAGTATGAAGACGAAGACAGGAGGTGACGAGTGATTGTAAGGTAATGCTTTATCCAGAAGGATTTATTTGTTATTAAATTGTTATTACCATAATTAAACCTCATCCCCTGTTGATAGACCAAATTGTAACATATTAATGTTGGGATACAGCTCTATATGATCCTAGTCTGAAAATCTTTCCAAAATGCAGTATTAAATTTGCTATTAAATAGCAAGTGTTCTGATGTGTGTTATGGAAGCGGTCATGTCTCATATGTAAAACTAAACTGGATTAGCAGAAATGCTTTTTCATTTCAAAGTCAAGCAGCATTTGTTGACTCATAAATAAATTTTAAAATGAATAATCCAAATTGCATTTTCATTTTCTTCTTCGAGACTGCTCATTGTGTAAATTAATAAGATAAATAAAATAACGTTTAACATTTAATTTTCAAAACATGTCCCAGTAAAAAGTGACCAAAATTCATTTTGAAATGTCAAATTTGAAAATTAAAATGTATTAGCAAAAAAGCTTTTTCATTTCAAAGTCAAGCTGCCTTTTTTGTCTCATAAATAAAATGAAAAATAAATCATTTTCATTTTCTTCTTCAAGACTGCTCAGAACTGCAGAGGAAACTAAGAACAATTTGCATTTTCACTCTGAACCCTGCTCAAAGTGTAACATTATTCAATCTCAGTTGGCAATACATAGTTCCCATGTGACGTCACATCCGTCTTACTTCCGGGTGGACCCTCATTTTGAAAGTCAGAACAGGGGACAGCGCGGTCTAATGGATGTTCATTTTTCACGTTTTTTTTTTGTGTTGATTTCTAATTAATTGCAATGGTTACTTCGTGTTGTGTCAGTGGTTGTCCCAGTCGGGTAGACGTTTGGGCAACGCGTAGGTTTCAGTTAATCAAAAAAAAAAGTAACGTGAAGGATTTATCTCATCGGAGAAGCTGGACTGCAGCTCCTCCTGTCTCTGAGTCTGGCTTGGATCTGCTCTGGAAGACGTCGTGCTTTTGGCCGGTAAACAAAATATTCTACATAAATCATTTTGTGAAACTATGTCAGAACAATGTTAGAGTACAACTGTCTGTGTGTTAGAGCTGTTTTTTTTTTTTTCATTATTTAGCGACACCGTCTTGCATGCTGTTAGCTTAGCATCTCGCTAACGCGACAATGGCCTCACGGTCCACTAGGACCGGCGGGTGAAACCGTCCCAGTTGGAGAAGGAGTACGGGAGCCAAGTCGTGCGGGCGACGCGTCGGTCCCATGGGACGTGACCCCGCGGCCGTGATGGATGTCACGGATCCACGCAGTCTGACCTGAGCTCGACGGCCCCTCGGCTCCAGTGTGCTAACAACATGGCTAACAACATGCTAACTTCCAACACGGTAAGACTGAAAGGGCTGGTTCTGGTCCGTGTTTGTGCTGGCTGTGTGTTATTTTAGTTCAACGTTTATTTAGCTGGTTAGATATGAATGAGACAGTTTTCACATCTTTTTTGGATTTAAATCTGTGAAGCTCCTCGTTGTGCGCTCCTCGTAGTAATTAAATAATTAATGATATCAGAGTAACTTGTGACTAGTTGTCCGATTCGTCTGCCATGATTTCTATCTCAAAATCATTTAACTCCGACCACTGCCATTTTCTCTTGTTCCTTGGTGAAGGTGTATTAGCTCGTGTTTTTGTCGTATAATTTGCTCTGGTTGTTCGTGTCTGAGCTGGAGGGACTCTCCGCTCCAGTGCTAACTATGCTAACCTCCAACACGGTAACACTCAAAAGTGCTGGTTCTGGTCCGTTTTCAGTTTGGACTCTCAAAATCATTTAACTCCGACCATTTTGCTCTTGTTCCATGGTGAAGCTGTGGTAGCTCGTGTTTTTGCTCTGGTTGTTCGCGTCTGCTTGTTCGCTATCTTGCCTTTCATCTTGCCTTTCATCTTGCCTTTCTGCCTTTAGATATGGTGAAAACCAGGTATTGTGCAATACTGGGGGCGTGTCTGGGAACTATGTATTCCAAGTGGTTGCTTCACAACGCCCACTGAGTCACTGATTGGCTGTTTTAGCAGCAGGCGGAGTTTTAGACAGGGACAGGAAAGTGTCCTGCTGCAGCTGGTTGGTTAAACCAGTGTTTTTCAACCACTGTGCCTAGGTACACTAGTGTGCCTCGAGTGATCGTCAGGTGTGCCTTGGAAATTATCAAAAAAGCCCCCCCCTTTCTACAACCTCTTTAAATTTAAGACCACATTGTTGTGGTACTGTTCAGGTGTATTTTTGAAGACATGTTAAGTGCAATTTGAAATAAGAAATATAAAATATGATAAAATACATTTTTGTGTTTATTTCATTCCTATTCAAGACACTTTGATAAGAATGACTATATATTTAATATAGGCAGATACAGTGTATGTTTACAATTTTGTTTGGTGGTGTGCCTCGGGATTTTTTTCAATGAAAACACTGTGCCTTGGCTCAAAAAAGGTTGAAAAACACTGGGTTAAACAGATGCCTCCCTCCAGTGCATGTGCACACACAGCTGCTCCGCTGCAGAGGCTGCAAAGCTATATATGTTAGTGTTACTGAGTTTAATTTCTGTTAATAACTGATTACAAATCAGCGTATTTTACATGGGCGTAGCCAGGATTTTCTAGGGGGTGATTCGTTAAAAGCAAAACTGGAACTGCAAAATGCAACAGACCTGGTGGTCCAGTGGTTAGAGCGTTGGGTTTCAGCTCCAAGCCTTTTCTTGACGCGAGTTCGAATCCCACTCGGGACAACTTATTTTTCATTCAACCTTTATTTAGTCAGGTAAATCTTTTGAACCTCATGGGCTCATTTACGAAAGCGACCTGCTAAAATTTTACGTTTGTCTTTTATTGGAGAAAAAATGAAAGAAGTTTGTGTTTATGCCTGTGGTTAACACACACTCCTTTTTTTTCTCCAATACATTATTCATAATACCGTAATTGAATAATAACATTATTCAATCTCACTTGGAATTGCCAACTGAGATTGAATAATGTTACACTTTGAGCAAGGTTAAGAGTGAAAATGAAAATGCAAATTGTTCTTAGTTTCCTCTGCAGTTCTGAGCAGTCTTGAAGAAGAAAATGAAAATGATTTATTTTTCATTTTATTTACAAGACAAAAAAAGGTAGCTTGACTTTGAAATGAAAAAGCTTTTTTGCTAATACCTGTACATTTTAATTTTCAAATTTGACATTTCAAAATGAATTTTGGTCACTTTTTACTGGGACATGTTTTGAAAATTAAATGTTAAACGTTATTTTATTTATCTTTTTTATTAATTTACACAATGAGCAGTCTTGATTTAGAAAATGAAAATAATTTTATTTAAATTTTATTTATGAGACAAAAAGGCAGCTTGACTTGAAATGAAAAAGCATTTCTGCTATTTCATTTTAATTTTCAAAATTGACATTTCAAAATGAACTTTGGTCACTTTTTACTAGGACATATTTTGAAAATTAAATGTTAAACGTTATTTTGTTCATCATTTTAAATTTTATTTCTGAGTCAACAAATGCTGCTTGACTTTGAAATGAAAAAGCATTTCTGCTAATCCATTTTAGTTTTAAATATGAGACATAACCGCTTCCATAGTATGTCTACCTGAATTACAGATTGCACAGGTATTGGTGTTTTTATAATTTTTAGATATCTATATCTATATCTATAAAATGTATCTATAATTAGGTATTTCTTTCAGCTGCAGTTGGCAATATATATGATAAAAGCCGAGTATAAAAATATGTACAAGTCTATAAAGAACAGTTTAATACAGTTGCTGTGTGTGTGTGTGTTCCAGATGATTCAGGAGCTAATGGTGCATTCACACCTAACAGCGTTTCAACGGCAGGAGCGTCCAGTTTACATGCAAAGTCAATGGGGGACGCGCTTCCAGCCGCGTCTTGGCGTCGGGCGTCACGTCACGTGCATGTTGAGCGTGATGGAAAGCGTTTTTCCGTGCACGTGAACCCGCATCAGCCTCCAAAGCACTCCTTGATCTAGCTGAAGTTTTCGCGGTTCAAACATTCAAACGCCGTTCAACTCTCCCTGATTGGTTGATCAGGGAGAGTCGGGGGGAGAAGAGAGGGGGTCAGGGGGAGAGGGGGAGAGTCCCTATGTGACGCGGAAACGATTGCGCAACTATGTGACGTATTGTTTGTGGGACACAGAAAAAACCCGCGGAGTCATGGACTATGGAAGAGAAACTCATTGTAGCTGTGTGTTCGCGACAAGTCCTTCACGACCAGTCAAGTCTGCTCTACAGAGACAGAAATAAAAAGCTCCTCGCCTGGCGGAGTGCAGTGAGGACTCGGTATACCGGTAAGCTCCTCCCACACACCCCGCAGCAGTTTCGCGTTCTGGCGTTCTGGTCTGGACACCAAGTGCGTCCACTTGCGTGCGTGACGAGCTTTTTGGAAGTTGAAACGCTGTTCGGTCTGGACATACCATAAGCATTCGTACTCGCAGAAGACCTACAGCGTGGGAACTCAACAGATCATCTCAGTGGTGGGATATTATTGTTCCAGGTTTCTCAAACGCTCAATGGATGCAAAACTTCAGGATGTCTCAACAAACATTAATAGGGATGGGAACCGAGAACCGGTTCTGTTAGAGAACCGGTTCTTAATAGCCCAATTCCATGGAATTGTAGGATGCTTGTCTTAACGATTCAGCTTATCGGTTCTGCAGACTCATGGTGGTGACGTATTTAAGCGCTGACATCACAGACACGCGCCGCGCCCGAGTGGTGGTGGCGTGGTGGTGTCTATATAGGATATCTATGGTGTTCAAAATGGCGTCGCGGAGGAAGCGCTCAAGCGTTTGGCTTCATTTCACGAAAAAAGATGAGACCAGGGCTACTTGTAACGCATGCAACGCGTCCATTACGATAAAGGGAGGAAATACGTTGAACATGCAGAAGCATTTGGCCGCTCGGTGACTTTGAAGAAATGTACCGTTTTTAACACGCTGCTTGGAGGAGAAGTGGAGAGAAAGCGTCCACCTCCGTTGTTACAGCAGGTAACGTCAAATTCTTTCACTTGTTACCTTTTAGCTATACTGCTTCCACTGTATTTTATAAATAATCTCCCTCTCCTGTAACATTTAGTTGACGAGGATTGCCGGAGTCTGGCTGGGTCTGAGTCTAGTAGTGTTAGCACGAGTGGAGCTAGCACACCAACGTTAGCTTCTCCTTTCATGGAAGCAGGGAGAAATAAAATGAAATGACTGAGGCAAGAACAAACGAATGTCATCGATCTGTTACCAGATTTGTGGTGAAAGGTTTGCACCCTTTTACAACAGTGGAAGCACGTGAATTTCGGTAAGAAAATATTTAAATGATAAATATCAAATTGTAAGTTGTCAGTTTAACAAGTTCAGTTCTGTTTCTGTTTCTATTCCGACCTGTGGCCAGATACTTCCCATCCTCCAGAAGCTGGAAAAACATTACACCGTGCAGGCAGATGACTCTGCTTTCAGCAGGAGTATTAAAGAAAACATCTGGAATGATCTTTCCAAACGTTACAAAGTAAATTTGTTAAATAATGACTAGTAATAATTTACACCAAACTTAGTAAACTATCTTCCCTTTCCCTAAATTTTGTTTTCCTCCATTTTAAATTTCAGGATGACTGTATCCAAGCGTTCCTTGAAGAAGCGACTGTTATCGACCCCAGATTTAAATCCATGTTGATTGATGATGAGAATAACATCTGGGACAGGATCAGGGCAGCTGCTGTGGCAGAAAACACTCAGGCAGCCGCAGCAACAACAGCAGAGGTATTTGAATTACACACTAAATAAGTGTGAAAGCAGATATGTTAATTTTTCTGAACAAAAATTACTAGTTTGTTTTGATGAAGTTTTATTGTTTATTAGGAAATTCCTAATAAACAATAAAACTTCATCAAATAGGAATACTACATACCCTGTATATTTTTAGTTTTGGTGAAAGATCATTAAATTCTTTATGAACACAAATGGTTTACTATATTTTATTACCCAAATGAGAATTGATAACAGAATTGATAAGGAATTGAATCGATAAAGGAATTGATATCGATAATTTCTTATCAATTCCCATCCCTAAACATTAATCTACCTGTGCAACAAACTACGTCCAGCACTGGAGCGACAAAATACAAACTACCGCAAATGTGTGCCATTAAAGAAGCAAGTTGCAATAGCACTCTGGAAGCTGGCTACTGGTTCTGAGTACAGTATAGAAGTATTGGACATATTTTTGGTGTCAGCATTACAACTGTGTGCAGGTGTTTGCAGGAATTTTGTGCGGCACCCGAGTTGTTGTTGGTGCCAGAACAGATCCGTATGCCTGATGATGAGAGGTTCAGGGAAATGTCTGTTTACATTGAAAACCAGTGGGGCCTGCCACATTGTATAGGTACAATTGATGGCAGCCAGATTCCCATAATAGCACCACAGCACTATCACACCGATTATTTTAATAGAAAAGGTTGGCATTCAATTAAACTTCAAGCTGTTGTGGATGGAAATGGGCAGTTCTGGAATGTGCTTGCTGGATTGCCAGGGAGCATGCACGACGCCAGGGTGCTCAGACTGTCTACGCTGTGGGAGCTAGCCAGCCGGGGAAACCTGTTCCCAGCTCATCTCAGGAGTATCGGTGTAGCAAATACTGGCTACCGTACTACATCCTGGGTGATGCAGTTTATCCCCTGCAAGACTGGCTTTTAAAACCATTTGACACGGGAAGGCTAACAGCAGAACAGCAATTTTTCAAATTCAAGATCTTTTTTATTGAATTTTTCATTTTTTTTTTTCAGACAACAACAACAAACAAAAACAACAACAACAACAACAACAAAAAACACAACAATCAATCTAAGTTACAACATGTAGAAAATAATCCCTACCCAATCACTGCCAAAAGAAAAGGGAAAAAAATAAATAAAAGGTAAAATAGCCAAGATACTGCATTAACCTGAATGAGTTGTGTTGTCAAAGAGACTGGAACAGATTCAGGAAAGGTCCCCAGACATTCTCAAATTTACCCTCTTTCTGTTGGAGTGTGAATCTGATTTTCTCCAGCTTTAAACAGGACATGATGTCAGCCAACCACTGAGCGTGAGTGGGTGGAAACGGTTCTTTCCACCTAAGCAAAATAGCTCGTCTGGCCAGGAGAGAGGTGAACGATATTACATGTTGTTGGTTTTTATTTAGGTTTGTCATGCCCTCTACAAGACCAAACAGAGCAATCAGTGGGTCAGGGTTCAGGCGTGTATCTAGTACATGTGATAAAGTCTGAAAGATTTCCCGCCAATATTTGTTCAGAGATGGGCAAAACCAAAACATATGGGAGAGAGAGGCTTCAGCATGTTTGCATCTCACACAGTATGGGCTGACATCAGGATACATAGAGGACAATTTCAGTTTAGAGATGTGAGCTCTGTGCACCACTTTAAATTGTATTAGACAATGTCTAGCACAGAGAGAACTGGAGCTCACCAGTTTGAGTATGGAGGTCCAAGAGTCCTCTGAAATAGAGGAGCCGAGATCCTCTTCCCAAGCAGCTTTGATTTTATCTGAGGAAGCACGCTTCAAATCCAATAGTTTACTGTAAATGAATGAAATGGACTGTTTTTTATTTGGGTCTAGAGAAAGAATAGTGTCAACAATACTGCTATCAGTTGAAATGGAGAGGCTGGACAAATGAAGAGTAATAAAGTGCCGTATTTGGAGATACCTAAAAAAATTGGACTGGGGAAGACTAAATTTTTCACATAGTTGTTGAAATGAAGCTAAAGTGTTATTGAGAAACAAGTCATTGAAGCGTACTATACCCCTTCTTTGCCATTCTTTAAAAACAGAGTCCTGAGATGAGGGTTTGAAAAGTTGGTTAGACATGATAGGGCTATAGAGAGAGAAACTAGAGAAATTGAAACATTTACGAAATTGTGCCCAGATTTTTAGTGAGTGTTTTATAACTGGATTTATAACAGTTGTAAGTGGTGGAAGCGGGAGTGAGGATCCCAAGAAAGCCACGGAGGACCATTTCCCAGAACACTGTGACTCCATCTCTACCCAGTCAGGGCTGTCAGGCCTGTTGTAATAGAATGACCAGAATGCTAGACAGTGCAAGTTTGCTGCCCAATAATAAAAGCGGAAATTTGGAAGGGCAAGACCGCCTGCGGCCTTAGTTTTTTGGAGATGTGTCTTATTTAAGCGTGGACGTTTTCCTTGCCACAGATATGATGAAATGATGGAATCTAACTGAACAAAGAATGAACCAGGGATAAAAACAGGAATATTTTGAAAGAGATATAAAAACTTAGGTAAAGTGACCATCTTGACTGAGTTAATACGGCCTATGAGGGAAGTGGAAAGCGGTGACCATCGGGATAATGCCTGCTTTGTCTGATTCAACAGAGAGACAAAATTTTCTTGATATAAATCTTTATACCTCCTCGTAACTGTAACACCCAGGTAAGAGAATTTTATCTTCTCAATTTTAAAAGGCCATTTACTAAAGTCAAGAGTCTGCGCCAGGGTATTGACAGGGAAAATTACACTTTTACTCAGGTTTAATTTGTAACCAGAATTTATTCCAAATTCCTCAAGTAATGATAAAACGGAAGGCAGCGTGTCAGTCGGATGAGAAATGAAAAGTAAAAGGTCATCAGCATAAAGGGAGACCTTGTGCTCCATATCGCCTCTCCAGATTCCTGAAATTGTGTCACAGGACCGCAAAGCAGTGGCAAGAGGTTCAATTGCCAGGTCAAAGAGCAAAGGGCTCAGTGGGCATCCCTGGCGAGTTCCTCGATGTAGACTGAATGGTTTCGATATCTGAGAGTTGGTACGAATGGTTGCGGTGGGATGTGAATAAATTAATTGCACCCATGTAATGAAATTGGGGCCAAAACCAAATTTGTCAAGAACATTAAACAAGTAGTCCCATTCAACCCGATCAAATGCTTTCTCCGCATCAAGGGAAATAACAGCAATTTTTCAACAAAAAATTTAGTAGTACACGTGCAGTTATTGAAAATGCTTTTGGAAGATTGAAGGGAAGATGGCGTTGCCTCTTGAAACAAAATGACTGTGATGTACAACTTGTGAAGTCCATGGTGCTGACCTGCTGTGCCCTTCATAACCTGTGTGTCATGGAGTCATACGATACTTCACTCGATGAACCTCGTGCAGAAGCAGCCGCACAACCTCCCCAGGCAGCTGTTCAACAGGAAGTTGAAGAGATGTGAGAAATGCTCTAATGCAGTAGTCCCCAAACTACGGCCCGCCTCCACATTTGGTCCAGCCCCCAAGACAATACCATAGAGCATTTAGATTTTTTTTGTCATGTTTGTATTTGATAATAAAGTTGGACTTTTGCAATAAAATATTCCTTAGTTATGAACTATTTTGAACTATTGTTCCACATTTGATTTATGGTGTTCTACCCTTCTGCGGTCTGTGCCCCTATCTGGCAACCCCCAGAAAAAAATCCTAAACCCGCCCCTGTCAAAGACAGAACGGAATAATGGCAAAAAGATTAGGTAAGAGAAATTTTGATTCAGAATGCAGGGCATTGAAGCTGCAGTGGACAAATGATTATTTTTTTGTTCAATGCAAAGAAAAGGCTGTGTCATCTGTTGAGGCGGTGGCGGTATTCAAAGAATACAATCTGCGGCGACACTATGAATCCCGTCACAAAGACAAGTATGATAGCTTGCAAAGCCAAATGCGAGCAGACAAACTCTCAAAGATAAAAAGTGGACTGTTGGCTCAGCAGAATACATTTGCACTTTTGTTAGAGAGGGTTATTTGGTTATTATTTATTTTATTAATAGTGTTATTTATTTTATTAATAGTGTTATTATTTATCTCCTGACTTTTGTGCTGTGAAGAACCCAGAGAGGGTTATTTGATTGTGCTTTCTGGGAAACAATACATTTTTACATTTAGGCACTCCTGCAATCATCACACTTTTTCCTGTTACAAACTGACTCCGGCCCCCCACCAGAGAAGGGAAAAGTTATGTGGCCCTCACAGGAAAAAGTTTGGGGACCCCTGCTCTAATGAAATACCTCCTGAGCATAAACTTTTAAACATAATTCATGTTCTTACTTTATTGCCTTTTTAGCTTGCTTTAAACCCATATGTTTTCTATTCTGTATTTCATAATAAAGAATTTTATAAATGTCCTCAATTTTATTATTTTCTGATATGCACAAGGTTATTGTTTAAATTTCTTAATACTGTACATCACACTGTCCAGTAATCAGTGACACTATTTTTACAATATGCTACAGATTTGGAATTAATCTGATTTTTATTGTCCCTGAAATAATAACGGTTATCAATCAATCAAAACTTTATTTCAGACGCATATGGTCCATAGTAACAAAACAACCACCAAA
>JBBPBX010018755.1:0-13491 GCA_038048925.1 Garcialebias charrua
CCGGGGTTTTTATAACCGTGGCCCTGCCTTTGAAGATGTGTGTGTGGACTGTGCTCGGAGTCAGGTCTGTTGTTGCTGTAAGGTTTATTCTTATTATGTACAATAAACCTGCATAAACTTGCACATTCGTTTCAGAGCTTCCTTCAACCTTTTGAATTCGCAACAATTGACAGAAATGCATCAAGAGGGTTATCTGGAGGTTTATAGGGAAATTGTGGTGTCATACTTTTCACATAATGCCTGACCTGAAGAAATCTGAAAAAATTTGAGGATGCAATTCCAAACTTTTCTGTTAGTTCAGAGAAGCTGGAAAAGCATCCATTTGAATATAAATCTGCAAAGCATTTAACTCCTTTTTCATGCCAAACTCGAAATCCAGCTGATGGAGCAAACAGGTGATTACCTGCAACAGGACTTAAAAGTGAAAAAGCCTGGAGACCAAGAGTTTTTCTGAATTGAGACCAGATTTTAAGAGACTGTTTAACCACTGGGCCACCAAATGGAACTGAACAGGTCAGAGGAAAAGGCGAACCTAAAAGTGAAGGCAGAGAAATTCCAGTACCTCCAGTATGAACCTCCATGGACACCCAGACTGGAGGTGAAGGATCCAAATGAAAGTACTGCCAGTGAAGTAGTCCTCGAATGTTAGCTGCCCAATAGTAGTTTTGAAAGTTGGGCAAGGCCATTCCACCTGACTGTTTAGGTCTTTGAAGGAAGGCTTTTCTTAACCTGGGATGTTTACCATTCCAAATAAAAGAAATAATTAATGTGTCCAGAGTTTTGAAGAATGATTTAGGAATCAGAACAGGGAGGCATTGGAAAAAATACAAATATTTAGGAAGCAGCATCATTTTCACAGAATTAATTCTACCCACCAGGGACAGTAACAATGGGGACCATTTAGACAAGAGTTGTTTTGACTGATCAAGTAAAGGAAGAAAATTAGTTTTGAATAGGTTTTGATATTTTCTAGTGACACATATGCCAAGATATTTAAAATGTTCAGTCACTTTCCTAAGGGGAAAACTGCCATAATCAAGTTTTATAGCCTCATTGTTAATTAAAAATAATTCGCTTTTATCCAAATTTATTTTATACCCGGACAATTTTCCAAAATTATCCAGCACCTGGAGTATTGCAGGTAATGACTTAAGTGGGTAAGAAACATACAAAAGCAAATCGTCAGCATAAAGTGAGACCTTGTGGTCAGTGCCAGCTCTACGGATTCACATTCATGAAGTGGGCACCAGGTGTCAGCAAAGCAGAGCACTCTACAGTGCTCTGTAAGAGTTATCACGATAGCTTTGCTGACACCTGGTGCTCACTTCATGAATGTGAAACCTCTCCTGAAAAAAAAGCAACACGGACAAAAGAAACCATGCTGTTTGTTGTTGATCACTCAAAATAACTTCTTCTTCACGAACTGAAGCCAAATCGCTAAAATCTAAAGTTTTAAATGGCTAAATTCGACGGATGCGTTTGTATCTTTCTCCATTGTATTCAATGTGCGGGTTGGAGCAGAGTCTCGATCTGACGTCACAATCACGTGACCGGAAAAACCCGGATTTACCGTGTAAAAAAACGGCGCTAATTTTAAACTATTTTTGAGAGGAATTTTCATTCATTTAACATTGTTTTAGCAAAAACGATCATAGTTCAATCTTAAAATATGTATATGTTGTGCCATTTTATGGAAAGTTCAAAAATGATGTCAGGGGAGCTTTAAGTCTGCCCATGCGGACTCCGACACAGTCAATCTCCTTTTAGCTAAAGAAGTTAAGAACGGGTTCATGATAGGACCAATCGATAAACCACCCTTCCCCACCTACCGCGTCAGTCCCATCGGCATCGCTACATGAAAGTACTCCGGTAAGAAAAGACTAATTATAGATCTCTCAGCCCCTCATGGTTCAGCCGTCCCCAGTATCAATAGCGTTATTCCTTTTCCCGACTTTTCTATGCAATACGCAACCAAAAAAACATGCATGTTAGGCTGATTCGTGACTCTAAATTTACCCTAGGTGTGAGTGAGAGAGTGGATGGTTGTTTGGTGTGAGTGAGACAGGTCCCTCTTGTAAATGAGTCCCCGTGACTCAACGAGGCTAGCCTGTATAAATAAACGTTGAATGAATGAATGAATGAATGAATCGATCACACAATAAAACTCATTTGTTTGGCAGGGCAAGGGGCCTGGCTTTCAAAAGCTGACATCACCAGCGCGTTTAAAGATGTATGACACTAAATTTATACCGGTGGAATTCGGACAAATGCCACTCTGAATAGTGTCTTAAACATGTGACACGATAGGTTAATTTACACAAATGCAAGGATGTGTGAGAATTCTGGTGTTCCTGGTTCCTGTTTCTTACTTTCTGAGTGCCAGGCAGAGCTAACTGGACGCCTAGGCATCCACACAATAAAAGAAAGTCACCTGTGTTAAGACAGAGTACATGTGTGTAAATGAGAGGGAGGAGGTGGAACAGTGAGGCTACAAGGAGCAGAGGTCACAATAATAATAATAATAATAATGAATTTAATTTATAACACACAAAGGTGCAGGACATCAAGTACTTGGGGTCCACTGTCCAGGAAAATGGGGAATGTGGTAAAGAAGTGAAGAAGAGAGTCCAGGCAGAATAGAGTGGATGGAGAAAAGTTTCAGGAGTGATTTGTGACAACAAGGTGTCAGCAAAGGTCAAAGGAAAAGTTTACAAGACAGTGGTGAGACCAGCTATATTGTATGGTCTGGAGACAGAGACATGGACAAAAAGACAGGAGAAAGAACTGGAAGTGGCAGAAATGAAGATGTTGAAGTTTTCCTTAGGAGTGACAAGGATGGATAAGATTAGGAATGAGATCATCAGAGGTACAGCACATGTTAGGACATGTTTACAGTTAGGAAAATTAAGTAAAATTATTCATTTTGTGATGTAGTTTGTGTATTACAGTTAGAAAAATTAAGTAGAATTATTCATTCTGTGATGTAGTTTGAAGGTTATCATTGGTGGTTGAACAAATTGTGAAATAAGGGGCAGATATAATAAGATGTCATCTTCTTTCTGCTCCCTTCATTTTATCCTACTTGTATTCTTGTATCTGATGAAACTGTCTTGTATTGTTCTTTTAAAATGAATGAATAAACATCAAATCAAATCAAATCAAATCAAATGTTGAACAACTGGGAGATGCAGTTAGAGGCCAGACTGAGATGGTATGAGCATGTCCAGAGGAGGGACAGTGGATATATTGGTAGAAATTTTCTAGAAATGCAGCTGCCAGGAAAAAGACAAAGAGAAAGGCCAAAGAGAAGATATTTGGATGCAGTTAGAGGACATGGAGGTATCCTGATGCATGCTCAATAATCCAGGTAGGAAAAAATAAAGTTAAATCTGGTCTTCTGGACATTCAAAATATAAAACAAAGCAATTCAACAAAATTAAAAAAAAGTAGAAACATTTCATCTTTCATCTGAAAGACTTCTTCAGTCTGAGATGCTGTATTCAGCTCAGTCTTATAAGTGCCATACCATACCACTTTATTTATAAAGCACTTTAAACAGTGACAGTTCACATCAGTGACAGTATGCTGGTGAAATATGCTGGTGTATGAATCAGTGACAGTAGCACCTTCTTGTAGTGGATCAACCCATTTTTGCTGCTGACAGCCAAAACCACATGATCAAGGAGGACCATCAGTCTTATGATGGACCGTTAGCACACTGATGGCTGTTTGCTATTCACAGGGGGCTGAGTGATACTAGCAATAACAGCATTGTAAGAGGGGGACAATTGAACATGGAGGTCTCCGCCCCTGTTTAATGATGGATGGTTTCTTTTCCCAAAGATGGCCTCCTTTACTCCTTTCTCAAACCAGGAACCAGGAACAAACTGGTCATGCTGGAGGATTTTGCAGGCAGCATAATGTTTTCCACAGTGCCTCCAGACTCTGTCAGGTCTGTCACATGTGCTCAGTGTGAACCTGCTTTCATCCGTGAAGAGCACAGGGTGCCAATGGCGAATTTGCCAATTTTGGTGTTCCCTAGCTAACGTCAATCGTCCTGCATGGGGTTAGGCTGTAAGCACAGGCCCTATATGTGGATGTCATGCCCTCATACCACCCTCAAGAAGTCTGCTTCTGACATCTTGAGTGGAAACATGCACATTAGTGGACTGCTGGAGGTCATTTTGTAGGGCCCTGGCATTGGACCTCCTGGCATCATGACCTGGCCGCACAGCCCTTCGTGTGCTAGCCAGATGTGCCCTGGTACTGGGATGAAATCCTCAGACCCATTGTGATACCATATGCTGGTGCAGTGGGCCCTGTGTTCCTTCTTATGCTTGACAATGCTAGGCTGAAGTGTGTCAGCAGTTCCTGCATGATGAGGACATTGATGTTACAGCCGTGGCGTAGTGGTAATGGCAGTCGTCCCCCAATCGGAAGGTTGGAGGTTCAAATCCCGGTTCCTCATACCATGTGTCGTTGTGTCCCTGGGCAAGACACTTAACCCCGAGTTGCTCCCGGTAGGACTGGATGGTGCCTTGCATGGCAGTCTGCCGCTACCGGTGTATGAATGTGTGTATGAATGGGTGGATGGTTGGTATTGTAAAGCACTTTGGGGCCCCTCATAGGGGGCTGGAAAGCGCTATATAAATAAGCTCCATTTACCATTTACGGACTGGCCTTCCCATTCCATTGATGTTACGGACTGGCCTGCCCATTCTCCAGACTTTAATCCAAATGAGCACATCAGGGACATCATGTTTCGGTCAATCCACCAAGGCCACATCGTACCACAGATTGTTCAGGAGCTAACTGATGCCCTAATCTAGGTCTGGGAAGAGATCCCTCAGGAAAACAACTGCCGTCTCGTCAGAAGCATGCCTAGGCGTTGTTGGGAGGTTACAAAGGCACATGGAGGCCACACACACTACTGAGCCTCATTTAGACTTGTCTTGAGGAATATTCACTGATGTTGAATCAGCATGTCATGTTATTTAAGATAAGAGAGAGATAAGAGATTTATTTATTAACATTGCACCAGTTAATTAATACAACGTGATTATGTAGCACAGTCGTCCAGAGAGGGAGAGTATGCAAGCTGCAGCATTTCCAAACACATGACATGTTCTTCTGCGCGGCCGCGCTCATCCGTCTCCGGATGAAGGTCAAACAGATATGGAAAAAGGAAAAACACAATAGGTATCATTTGTGATATTCAAAAAAAGAATCTATCAAAGATTGCCTTAAGACACTCTATGATAAAGTCCCAAAAACTCTATCAGCAATAAGCACAACCAGACAAGACATTGTTGCAGATTTGACGACATGCAAGGAGATCAAAAGAGTCTGTGAGCAGCACTTCAGATAACACAGTTCAGCAGTTGTTAACCTTGGCGCCTCCGAGCGCACTCCCAGAGACCTCTGGGGAGGGAGGGGGGGGTCAGCAGTGTCTCTCAGCTTCACTCCAGGAGAATAGTTCCTAGCAAACGGCCTTCTTCTTTTCCAAGGTCGAGCAGAAACTAGATTAGATAGTTATTGTTTATCTTCAATCCAGGCCACAGTGTTCTTTTTGACTGCAGCCTTCCAGAGTCCAGGTGCTGTTCAGGTCCAAAATCGCCGAATCAAATGAGTTTCCGAAGCTACGAACCCCCATCCGTGCCCTGATTAATGCCGGGCGGCTGTAAACGAGTTCCAAAGCGCACCGCAGGTCCACGGTGGTCTACCGCTCCCATTGTGCGGTTCAGCTCGTACAACAGCTGGGTTGAGGAGCTCACAGCCCGGATCAGAGACTCTTGCTGATCAGGAAGTTTGGCCAGTGCGCCGATAGCTGCCGAAGTCTTCCTGATCTTCCAGTAACAGACAGCTCCGCTCACGCCAAAAAACAGAGCAGCTGCCACCAATATCCCAATAATCCACAAATCTTCCACGTCTTCGACAGACAGGACGGTCAAACACATGGGTTGCCACTGTCCCCAGGAGTCCATCATGTATCCGACAGCGTGCGTGTCAGAGGGGCAGGCCGCTTCTCCTGGCCCGGTCCGCTTCGTGGAAAAAATCTTATCTATAGATGAAACAGCCCAATTTATTAATTCCATCGCAAATTGGTTCGAGTGAGCGCTGAAGAGTCACGGACGAGACAAAAAGCAAGCAGGGAGGAGGAAAACTTAGGGAGGGTAGGAGCAAAAAGATATGCGACTTGCTTTGTCGAGAGCCGGAAGAGGAAGAAATTTTCCACTTTCATATGGAGTCCATCCATCCATCCATCTTCTTCCGCTTATCCGGGGTTGGGTCGCGGGGGTAGCAGCCTAAGTAGGGAGGCCCAGACTTCCCTCTCCCCAGCCACTTGGAGCAGCTCCTCCGGGGGAATCCCAAGGCGTTCCCAGGCCAGCCGAGAAACATAGTCCCTCCAGCGCGTCCTGGGTCTTCCTCTGGGTCTCCTCCCGGTGGGACATGCCCGGAACACCTCACCAGGGAGGCGTCCAGGAGGCATCCTAACCAGATGCCCGAGCCACCTCAACTGGCTCCTCTCGATGTGGAGAAGCAGCGGCTCTACTCCGAGTCCCTCCCGGATGACTGAGCTTCTCACCCTATCTCTAAGGGAGAGTCCAGCCACCCTGCGGAGAAAACTCATTTCAGCCGCTTGTATCCGAGATCTTGTTCTTTCGGTCATAACCCAAAGCTCATGACCATAGATGAGGGTGGGAACGTAGATCGATCGGTAAATTGAGAGCTTTGCCTTTTGACTCAGCTCTCTCTTCACCACGACAGACCGGTACAGCGCCCGCTTCACTGCGGACGCTGCACCTATCCGCCTATCGATCTCACGCTCCAGTTTTCCCTCATTCGTGAACAAGATCCCGAGATACTTAAACTCCTCCACTTGGGGCAGGACCTCCTCCCCGACCCGGAGAGGGCATGCTACCCTTTTCATATGGAGTATGAATCCAAATCCAGATCTCCATGGTGCAATGATTTCGATTTACATTGATCCTTTTTGTGTTATTTTCTTCTCAAGCAATTCCACTGTGCTAATAATAAAGGTTGTCCGTCCATCCATCCATCCATCCATCCATCCATCCATCCATCCATTGTCTTCCGCTTATCCGGGGTCGGGTCGCGGGGGTAGCAGCCTAAGTAAGGAGGCCCAGACCCCTCTCCCCAGCCACTTGGAGTCAGAGTCAGAGAGAGTCAGAGAGTCTTTATTGTCATTTGCACCGCATGTGGTACATGTGATGAAAACGAGATTATATACACAGGGTCCCAGTTACATCCAACAACAAATGCAAGAGAAAAACAGTAATAACATCTAGGATTAACTAAGAAAAACATCAACTAGAAATACACTAAGCCCTAATGTAGTAGAAAAACATCATTATAAACAGCAGCACGAACACGAGTCTGTATGAGCAGGTGGCGGTCTTCAGGCAGGTGGGAACTGACTCCAGTGCAAGTGAGGTGGTGAAGATGTCAGCCAGCACCTCACAGAGCTGATCCGCACATTCCTTCAGAACTTTCCCCGGGATGTTGTCTGGTCCAGTTGCTTTATGAGGGTTGATCCTTCTGAGACTGCCTCTCACTTCTGCTGCGGTCACGCTGAGATGCTCTTCATCTGGTGGTGAGGTAAGTCTGGTGCTGGCTGGTCTATTTGGGTCCTCAAAGCGTGCATAAAACTTATTGAGGGCATCAGGCAGAGATGGGTCTTTGGGACATTGTTTGCTTTTACTCTTGTAATCTGTTAAGCATTTGATGCCTCTCCACATGCTCCGTGGGTCTTGTGAGGTGAACTGACCCTCGATCCTCTGTGCATATGTGGTTTTGGCCCTCTTAATGCCAGCAACCAGCTCTTTCCTGCTCCTTCTCAGCTTCTCTGAGTCTCCAGACTCCAGAGCAGCTCCTCTGGGGGAATCCCAAGGCGTTCCCAGGCCAGCCGAGAAACATAGTCCCTCCAGCGTGTCCTGGTCTTCCTCTGGGCCTCCTCCCGGTGGGACATGCCCGGAACACCTCACCAGGGAGGCGTCCAGGAGGCATCCTAACCAGATGCCCGAGCCACCTCAACTGGCTCCTCTCGATGTGGAGAAGCAGCGGCTCTACTCTGAGTCCCTCCCGGATGACTGAGCTTCTCACCCTATCTCTAAGGGAGAGTCCAGACACCCTGTGGAGAAAACTCATTTCAGCCGCTTGTATCCGAGATCTCGTTCTTTCAGTCACAACCCAAAGCTCATGACCATAGATGAGGGTGGGAACGTAGATCGATCGGTAAATTGAGAGCTTTGCCTTTTGACTCAGCTCTCTCTTCACCACGACAGACCGGTACAGCGCCCGCTTCACTGCGGACGCTGCACCTATCCGCCTATCGATCTCACGCTCCAGTTTTCCCTCATTTGTGAACAAGACCCCGAGATACTTAAACTCCTCCACTTGGGGCAGGACCTCCTCCCCGACCCGGAGAGGGCATGCTACCCTTTTCCGGCTCAAGACCATGGCCTCGGATTTGGAGGAACTGATCCTCATCCCGGCCGCATCACACTCGGCTGCAAACCGCTCCAGTGAAAGCTGTAGATCACGATCTGATGAAGCCAATAGGACCATATCATCTGCAAAAAACAGAGAAGTGATTCTAAGGCCACCAAAACGGATCCTCTCAACACCTTGGCTGCGCCTAGAAATTCTGTCCATAAAAGTTATGAACAGAATCGGTGACAAAGGGCAACCTTGGCAGAGTCCAACTCTCACCGGAAACGATCCTGACTTACTGCCGTCGGATAGTTTGTCCATGAGAAAATTTAATTGAGGTCTAGGATGTGTTATTTTAGTGTTCCCTTTAATTTCTTGAGCAGTGTATTTTAGATCTTATTACTGTTTTTCTTTACAATTTATACTTTTGTTGGATGTAACTGGGACCCTGTGTACACAGTTTCATTCCACCGTGCCTACCACATAGGATGGGAATGACGATAAAGAAATTTTGACCTTGAAATATATGAGTATTTTTGTGGATGAGAAGAAATGTTTAGATATTTGGTTACATAAAATAACATTTTCATTACTTTTCCACTTACAACAAGAGTACTGTGCATGGAATATTACTGGTATATGCCTGTTGACAAACTATTTTACTGCAATACAGCAATCTATAGATATAGCCAGTACAGTACACACAAAGACCTTGTATAACACTTGATCTTGAAGCTTGGGTGATTAAACATTTAGGTGACACTCCTTGTGATGATATAATATATAGGAAGTTTCGTAAATTCTTGGGTAAAATGTTGGTTATAAGCTTTGGTAAGATCTTGAGTGTGCAGCACAGTGGCATAGTTTGTTTGTAGAACTGCACCCTCTCAATGAGAGATTGCCGGACTGAATCCTGGCCGGGGGGCTTTCTGGGTGGAGTTTGCATGTTCTCTCTGTGCATGTGTGGGTTTTCTCCGGATACTCTGGTTTCCTCCCACAGACCAAAAACATGCATGTTAGGCTGATTGGTAACTCTAAATTGTGAGTGGGAGTGAGAGAGTGAATGGTTGTTTGTAACATTTGTTTTGATGCGTCCCTGTGAAGGACCAGCGACCTGTCCAGGGACTCCCCTGCCTCTTGCACAATGACTTCTGGATATGAGCACCAGTGACCCCCACAATCCAGAAAGGAAGCATCAGATAATAGATGGATGGATCAGAAGTTATGGCAAGCAAAGACCTTGTTTTAACTTTGATCTTGGTTTGTGACCTTGACATTGGAGCTAGGGTGATGAAAAGTGTACATGACACTCCTTCTTGTGATGAAACATAAGTGTATGAACTTTTGGTAAATTATCTTGAGCGGGTAAATGTGGACAAGAGAAAGTTCACAGAGGTACGCATGTACAAATGGATGAAAATTATACCATAATAAGGCATACCTTCCATGAGCGTATAAAAAGTGTGAACGATAAAGTATGTGTGTTTCTTTTTATTTGTTAGATAATCACCAATGACATTAGGGGCCTAACTGAGATATAAACTGTATCTTTCATAGGTCTCTTAGCTCTTCTTGACACTCTCCCAACTCTTCATGAACAAACTTTTAGGAATTTCAGGAATTCAGTGTAGTCTTCCATCTGTGTCTTGCCAGATTCTGAAGATGAACATCAAATTAGCAATAGTTATTTAAATTCAAAATTTCAAGTCCCCCCCCCCACACACACACACACAGCACATAGTAAGACATGCTTTAACAGAACAAAAAGAGGCATTAACCTGCATGAGACGGGGCTGTCCTCCAGCACTTAGAGGTCGGCAGGGCAGGGTGGTCTTCTCAGCCACTCTCAGCCATTTTTCCCTCACTGACCCACCACCATCCATCATGCTGTCCTCAGACTCACTCTCTTGATCCTTGTTGGTTGTATTTTCTTCTTCAGGAATGTGAACTAGCTGTGAAGATCCGGGTCGAGGTTGATTGGCGACTCTGGCTCCACCTGCCATCCCAGAACTGCCATTATGGCCCAGGTGATTATGGCTGTTTATGGGTACGGAGCTAGCTGCTAGCTTCATGTACTGAGCAGGAATATGGGCCCCAACACGCATCTCTGCCTCCTGTGCTGAGGCTGAAACCATGTGTGTGGCAGCACGCAATTCTGCCTCCAGACCCATGGCAGATGGTTCAGAGGAGCAGCGAAGCTCCATGTTCCTCTGAGGAGATGAAGAGGAGGGTGGTCTTATTCCATCCATCACCTGCAGAGACATCTTCCTGTTATCATTTTTATTCTTCCACTGGCTGAGCAGCTGTTTGGAGCGGGTTGAGTCCATAGAGGCATGGATGGCAGCATGGCGCCGTGGAATTCGACCCTCCTCTAATGAGGAACCACCATGGGACCTAAAATCACACAAGAAAAAAATGATCCCATTTTCACACCTAATGTCAAACTAGACTAACTGTTCTATTGTACAATATTATTATATTTTTACTAATATTATTCCAATAGATATTTTTGGGTGTATATTTTGGTTGGCGCAGAAAAGTCAAAACTATGATTAGAAGGTTGCCTGTTCGACCCCCCAGACTGGCAAATTCAAAATGTGATAAGAAAGGTGAAGCAACCACAACTGCTTCCACCCTTATTTGCCCCACTCTGGGCCCTTGAGTAAGGCCTTTAACTCCCACCATCTGCTACCCTGGACATCCTAGATGGAAGTTCTCTGCTCCACACAGAGGGCTGTGGTAGCTCGATGGTCTGCAGATCAGAAGTTGTTTCAGGAAGGGAATCCGGTGAAAAACAATTGCCAAGTCTTCAAGCAAATTAGTTCACTGTGGCAACCCTTGAGCAAGAGGGCAAAATTCTGGAGATATTGCAATTGCAAAGTGCTCAGAACTACAGTAGTATACCATATGTGCCTAGAGCAATAATTCCTAATTGTTTTAAAAAAGTTAAGTCTGGTCCTCTGGACACTCAAAAAAATAATAATAATAATTTGTAGAAACGTTTCGTCTTTCCTCCGAAAGACTTCTTCAGTCTGAGATGCGGTATTCAGCTCAGTCTTATAAACAGCACCTTCTCATAGTGGATCAACCAGTTTGCTACAGCCAAAACTAGCTGCTCACATGATTAAGGAGGACCATCAGCTTAACGATGGATTGTTAGCACCTTGATGGTTGCTTGCTGTTCACAAGGGGCTGAGTGATACTAGCAATAACAGCATTGTAAGAGGGGGACAGTTGAATACAGAGGCCTCCACCCCTGTTTAATGATGGGCGGTTTCTTTTCACAAAGATGGCCTCCTTTACTCCTCTCTCAAACCATAGTTCCTCTCTATCAAGGATGTGAACATCTTCATCCCTGAACGAGTGACCGCTGGCCTGGAGATGAGTGTAGACTGCAGAGTCCTGACCTGATGATGTTGATCGTCTGTGCTGGGCCATCCTTTTGGCCAGTGGCTGTTTAGTTTCCCCAATGTAAAACTGATCGCAGCCCTCCTGACAGTGAACAGCATACACAATATTACCCTGTTTGTGCCGGGGGACTGGATCTTTGGGATGAACAGTCTTTGCTGTAATGTATTTTGGGGTTTAAAAGCCACTGGGACGTTATGTTTAGAAAATAAACGTCTCAATTTCTCTGAAACTCCCACAACATACAGAACAACCACTGGTCTGGGTTTGGGTTCCTCCTTTTCACCTGATGGCTGGCTGGAGTCCTGTTTGGTTTCTTCTCTGCTTTCAGGAAGGCCCAGTTAGGATATCCACATTTCTCTAGAGCCTGTTTTGTGTGTGATTTCTCCTTCTGTCTGGCTCCTGAGTTAGTGGGGACGCTGTCTGCTCTGTGGTACAGAGTCCTGATGACTCCTAACTTGTGCTCCAGAGGGTGATGGGAGTCAAACTGTAAATACTGGTCTGTGTGGGTGGGTTTGCGGTACACCTCAGTTTGCAAATTTCCTCCATCAGAAACTGAGACCTCACAGTCCAAGAAAGCCAGCTTGCCATCTTTTACATCTTCTCATGTTAACTTTATATATTTATCCACAGAGTTGATGTGATCAGTGAAATGTTGGACTTCCTGAGACTTAATTTTAACCCAGGTGTCGTCAACATACCTGAACCAATGACTTGGTGGTGTCCCTGAAAAGGACGTCAAGGCTCTCTTTTCTACCTCCTCCATGTACAGGTTGACAACAATAGGAGAAACTGGAGACCCCATAGCACACCCATGTTTCTGCCTATAATATTGCTCCCCATAAGTGAAGTAGGTTGACTGCAGAGACAACTTTGTTCTGAAATGGTGCTATATAAATAAACTGATTTGAATGAAAATGAATATGATGTATTCAACAATTTTCAGTCAGATCATCTGGACGTTTTCTTTTTTTTGTGTGTGTGCTGACACGTTACATCTTCTGTCCAGAAGGCTTCATCAGTCTGAGGAAACACCAAACAAAACTGCTTCTCCCCTAACAGCTTACTCCAAAATGGAAAAAAAAAAACAGTTATGTTGGTGCTAATATGGCCTCTGGGACCTCTTCAGACTGACAAAGCCTTCTGGGTGGAAGGTGAAACGTCTCAGCACAAGAAAAAGAAACCGTCCAGATTACCTGACTGAACATTGTTGGATTTTAAATCTGGATTATTGAGCATGGACTTTTGGTGAATATGATGAAATTCACTAGGTGCATTTTATAAACATAAACAGGCAGATTTGGTCCTGTCTTTAATATTAATTATTGATTGTTATTGTAGTTTTAAGACCTGGACACGTTTCCTGTTAGAGGGGATCTCACAAATGTCAAATTACAGCTTAGTGTTTGTGTAAAAAGTTGGAGACACTTGTCACAACTTTGTGGCTCTTTTAAGTCAAGTCAAATTTATTTATAAAGAACATTTAAAACAGCAGCTGTTACCAAAGTGCCTTAAGAAGAATTTTGTTGTACAATTTTTTTCATGTTCAAAATTCAAGCCATATGACATTCACATTCAATCCCATAGTAAGCCTTCCTAACAAACTGAGGAGAAACTGAGAATCACCAC
>JBBPBX010018755.1:23691-45229 GCA_038048925.1 Garcialebias charrua
TTGGGGGTCAGTTTCTACAGGCCAACTTAATCTCTTTATAAGCTTTGCAAGAGTTGGGTTTGCAATGCATGCAGTAAGTCGAACCACCTTAAGGTAGGTCCTATGGAACTCCCTCCCTGACTACCTGAGAGTTCCACAGTCACTGGTTGACTTTAAAAACGGCTTAAAGACCTTTCTTTTTATCTTTGATCTTAGTTGATATTATTATTGATTTTACTTGTTTTATCACTTGTTGTTATTTTATCTTTCATTTTTGTTGCACTTTGTAGCACTTTGAGATTTTTGTTAATGAAAAGTGCGTTATAAATTAAATTTATTATTATTATTATTATTATTAAGTGTTGGGACTCCGTCAGGGCTGCTCGTTGTCACCTATTCTATTTATAACTTTTATGGATATAATTTTTGAGTGCAGCCAGGGGATGGAAGGAGTTCTGTTTTATGGCCTGTCTCTGTATTTTGCAGATGATGTGGTCCCATTGGGATCATCATGCCGTGATCCCCGGCCCTCACTGGAGTGGTTTGCAGCCGAGTGTGAAGTGGCTGTTATGAGGATCAACACCTCCATATCTGAGGACATTATCCTTAGGTGGAAAAAGGAGGACTGCCCTCTCTGGGTTGGGAGTTAGTTGATGCCTCAAGTGGAGGAGTTCAAGTTACAGTTTGTTGCCAAAAAGCTCCTTGGGGCAAAACAACAGTTTTGGACAAAATCGTCCCATATACTGTTGAAAGCTCTGAATGTAATGGGTTTTTAATGATTGATACATCACTTCATTGTGGCATGGAGAACCAGAACAACACCTTCACAGTTGCAAACCGGTGAAGTGGTTCCAATTTTTGAAAAGAGGGGCCAGAGAGTGTATTCCAACTGAGGGATCACACATACCAACCTTAAACCAAAGTATTGGTGTCAGCAATTGGAAGGAAGACTTCAAACCAACTGTCAAACCTCCGATTCAGGAAGAGCAGAGTAGCTTTGTCCTGGTTGTGATAAAGTGGATCAGATCTTTACCCTGGCAGAGTTGTTAATGAGGACATGGTCATATAATTTGTGAGTCTGGAGAAGGATTACCAACATCTTCCACGAGGTATTGTGTGGGAGGTTCTGCATGAGTCTGAGGTACCAACTTTTAAGGGCTATCCAGTCCATGTACAATCAAAGCCAGATGTTTGTCCAACTCTGGACTGTCTCTTGTCTTTAGTCTTGTTTAAGGTCATGAACAGGATATGGAGACATATTTGGGAGGAGGAGGGTGTCAGGTTTGGATTCTTGGGGCCATAATCTTCTGTATGTACTGGAGCGATTCACAGCCAAGTGTGAAGACATCGGAATGACAGACAGCTCCTTTAAGTTTGAAGCCATGGTTCTAAACTGGAAAAAAGATGGAAATTTTTCTCTGGACTGAGAGTGAGTCTTTGCATTAAGTGGAGGAATTTAAGTATCTCAGAATATTCTGTTCAAGAATAATTGCAGGATGGAACTGGAAATTGGTCGAGAAATAGGGACCTTGTCTTTGGTAAGGACAGCATTGAGGAGCTCAGAGTAGCACTGCTGCTCCTCGTCACTGAATTGTCATTTGAAGTGGATTGGACATTTCACTACCTGGTTTTCTACATCCCAGAGGTTTCCCAGGCATGTCCCTGTGGGAGGACACTTGAGGGCAGACCCCAAACTTACTGGACAAATTGTATTTTTGCTTGGCCACACAGTTAAACTCAGTTCATTGACCACTCAATCAATGATCACTAGCTGCACTCATTCACTAATCAACCCTTCCTTAGAGATATGTGCATCTTTTTCTGTCAAATCCTCATATGCAACACCACTAGTGAATCTTGTCTTTTATTACACGTAACAACTCTTTTCAGTCCTTTCCTTTTATCACTCTGGTTTTTATTTACTGTTAACAATTGTGGATTTAAATTTCCCTTCTTGTCACAACCTGCTTTCATCATTGGGCCCCCAACCAATGAACCACATTTGTTGCAAATAATTTAAAAGATGGCAGCGGGTTCGGATCTCGTCAGTCCATAGAATGGGCGTTATCAACTGTTATCATCCCCATTCGTAGCAGAGAATAGGTAACCTACTACCTACTAGCATGTTTAACATAACGTTATCAGCGTTATAATCGCTGTGAGTAGGCAGCGTGTTTCCGTCAACTCGGAAGTGTAGCATTTTTGTTTTTTCAGCTTATGTGACAGTTTTCCTCAACCTAACCTTAAACCTGACCCAGAGGACCAACCCTAAACCTAACCCAGTTACCCTTGTGCCTAAACCTAAACAAGATCCTAAACCTAACCCAAGAAACTTTACTCGAAAGTTTAACACTTTGCTAAAGACGGAGCCTGCTGTCATCGCTTGTAACGGTGACAACGTACCTTTAAACCTACTAGTAGGTACAATAGGGGCATGCTGAGCGATAGGAATGGGGGTGATAATAAATGATAGGGGCCATTTAATGGACTGATAACATACGAAGCGGGTGAAGATGGCCTACATTCTATCTAAAAGCTAAGTAGTAAAAAATCATCAGCAATATAAACTATCTCTGGGATCTAAAAAAGCTAAGTCTGGTCCTCTGGACATTCAAAAAACAAAACAAAACAAAAAAGTAGAAACATTTCTACGTTTTTGTTTTGTTTTGTTTTTTGAATGTCCAAAGGACCAGACTTCGCTTTTTTAGATTTTTCTACCTGGATTATTGAGCATGCATCAGGGTGTCTCTGGGATGGTCAAAGCATGGCTCAATTCAGTCTTGAATCTTTGTCTGCACAGATCCCATCATCCGAAAACTGATTCCACTCAGGCAGGAAAGGGTCTAGGGTCTAGTTTGTTGTCTTAAAACCCAGAGAGCAGAGGAGCAGAAGATCATCAAGCCTGATGCAGAGAGTTTGATTGGCTTATGCCCACCCTGTCTTCAAGCTGTAAAGTAAAATCTCACGATTCACTGTGTGAAATGCAGCAGTTAAATCTAAAAGCAAAGGGGGAGGCGCTGTGGAGCACCGATGGTGTAGGACGTGTTTCGCTTCGACTCCTCGGGAGCAAGTGATTTAATATACTTTTTCTGCACATCCTAACACACTCTTCTGGAATATATCGCACCATTATTGGATGAAAACCAATAACCGACCCCCATTTGCAAGTTCCAGGATTAAACATGGGAAAAAACGACAAGGTAACTCGCGGCAGGGCCAACCAAGAAGCGCTAACTGGTCCGGGTGCTAATGCTAATGCTAACGCTAATGGCGAACTATTAGCTAAAGTGCAGGAGATGCTGAATGACAACATCGACAGGATGGAGAACAAGGTGGAGAGTGTCGTGAAGAAAGAGATTACAGCTGTCGTGACAGTGTTGGAAACTAAGATTGCCTCACTGGAGTCTACTGTTCGTGACCTGGAGCAGGCGGCTAATGAGCAGGACGGGAAGCTAACCAACATGGAGGCTTTGGTCTCCTCCCTGAATATAAAGGTAGACACATTAGCTAAAAAATGTGAGGACTTGGAGGGCCGTTCCAGACTGAATAATATTCGTCTCGTGGGGGTCCCGGAGGGCTCCGAGGGCCAACATCCTACTGAGTTTGTCTCCACATTGCTCCAAAACCTGCTAGGCCTTGAGTCAGTGCCTTCCCTGGACTGGGCCCATCGAACTCTGCGATCCAGACCTACGGAGGGGAATCCACCGCGCCTGTTTGTGGTAAGGGTCGCCATGTTCCAGGTCCGCAACGAGATTCTGCGCAGGGCCCGTGAGTCATCTCCTCTGCTCTACAAAGGGAAACGTGTTTTCATCTTTCCTGATTATTCAACCACGGTGGTCAGAAGGCGCGCAACGTTTGGGGCGGTGAAGAAAGCACTGCATGCATGCCCTGGGGTCAAGTTTGGGCTCCTTTTCCCTGCTACTCTGCGGATTTCTCTTCCAAATGGACAAACACACAAATTTGAAGACCCAGTCCTGGCTGCAGACTTCATTAAAAAGAACATTAAAAATGTGTTCGACCCGACAACGGTGTAGATCTGGAGATTCTGGAGACATTAGGGTCTGTTGCTGAAGACATTATGGTGGGATGTGTTGTTTGTTTATGACTCTCTAGACAATACAGTTTTGGTTTAATAGGTTCTTATTCCTCGGAGCTGCCGTTGCAGTGTCATATGAGCACAAGGGGAACTCTATCCCCACCTTAGACGTTTGGGGTGTTGACATTACAGGTATTGAGCAATATATTTTGATCCTGTTGCAGTGTTTCAAAGTATTATGCAAGCACCATCTCTAATCTAGAACACAGACATTAATGTTTAGATGGTGCATTTCCTTTCTTTTCTGCATATTGTCACATTTATATCATGCTCCCAGGAGAGGGCATCAGTGGATGCGGCTACTTTCGCTCTCCCTTTTTTCACCAGTCCTTATTGGACTACGTGCTGGTTTTGTATTTTCGTTTTGTGGGGCCTCACGGGTCCCGTTTGGGGGGATGCTTCGGCGAGTTGGGTGGTATTGGGTGGGCTGTGGGAGGTGGGATCTTGCATGTCCTAATTGAGGGGATGCTTCTGCGAGGGGATGGGTTTGGGGGATGGGTTGGTTTGCTAGGGTGGGTTTGGTTTGCTGGGTGGACACAATGTTGTTGTTGTTGTTGTAGTTGTGTTTTCTTTTTCTTTTTCTTTTTTTCCATTCCCCCCCCCCACCCCCCTTCTCTCTTTCAGGTGACCGGGAGCAGACCTGTCTATTCATCTTTGCTACCTACTCTGTTCTGATCTATGACTGACTCCATCCGACACCAGCTATAGGGGTAGGACAAGAGATTTGTTTCACCGGCTTTAATTGCAGAGGGATTAGCACTCCTCAAAAGCGCAGTAAGGTATTACACCACATTCAGCATCTGGGGACACATATAGCATTTTTGCAGGAGACTCATCTTAGGAACGGAGACCACATCAAATTGAGACGTAGTTGGACTGGCCAAGTTTTCCACTCCTCTCTAAATGCTAAAGCTAGAGGAGTAGCGATTCTTATTAATAGATCTATTCCATATGTGCACTCTCGAACCATCTCTGATTCCTATGGCAGACATGTCATTATCACAGGCACTATCCATAACATCCCGGTTGCTTTGGCTAATATTTATGCCCCTAACTGTGATAATGATAACTTTTTTAAACATGTTTTTCAATTACTCCCTGATATGTCCACTTATTATCTTATTCTGGGAGGGGATTTCAACTGCTGGCTAAATCCGCAGTTGGATCGGTCGTCCTTAAAGACAGTCGCGCCCTAGCGTTCGTCCAAGATTATTAATTCTTTTATGTCAGAATTTAATGTGAAAGACGCCTGGCAGTTTCTACATCCATCCCAGAAAGTTTTTTCTTTCTTTTCTCCCATACACCGCACCTACACGCGCATTGACCTCTTTCTGATTGATAGCAGATTGCTATCTCATCTCACTGGATACAAATACGACGCTATAGTTCTATCAGATCACGCTCCACTTTCTATGAACATCAGATTTGGCTCTCACCCCGTAGAGAGATCACTGTGGAGACTTAACACCCGCCTATTTGCTGATATGGGGCTGTGCGATATGACGATATATATCGTGGGGACGATAGAAACGTGTCTATCGTGCTACTTTCCTTCTATCGTCTCTATCGTGATAAATAAGAATAAAAAAATAACGGTCGCAAAGAAGCTTCATATTGTGGTTTTGCGAGATGACGGCGCTGCTTTATGTTTGACGCACGCGCGGGTTTGCGACACATGCTTTATGTTGTTAAACTCGAGAGCAATGGAGACGCAGCCGGCATGAAGCCGGTGTCACCAGATATCTATGGGTGTCACAACATGGAGAAACAGCTGCGCAGGCAGCCCAAGAAGAAGAACTTTTACCAAAAAGAGGGGAAGCTCACCTTGTTAGCTTCCATTATTTAGCTCCGCTGAAACTCGGAGACAAAATGGGTCCAGAGGACACGAAGTTCAACCGAGTCCGAACTCGGGTCCAGTTAACCAATACAAAACAGACCAGAGACACAACAGAACCGGAATCAAACGCAACGTTTTCTCTTTTCTGTTTCTTTGCCTTGTTTACTCCAGATTCCAGTCAGAGCGGATTTCTTCTTCGTGGGTTTTATTAGCAGCCGTTGTTTTACCGCCACCTGCAGGAAAAATTTGGACCAAAGTTTCTACTTTGGTCCAAATTTCCTTGTTCTTTTTGTTCACATTCTTATAATTGTAACTGTATCTGTAGTAAAATAAAATAAAAAATAAAATAAAAACTTTGGTCCAAATTTTTCCTGTACACACACATCGTGTTGTATATATACAACACGATGTGTGTGTGTGTGTGTGTGTACAGGAAAAATTTGGACTAGTTTTTTTTTATATCGTGATATATATCGTTATCGTGATATAAAAAAGTCTATATTGTGATATATGAATTTTTCCATATCGCCTAGCCCTAGGCTGATAATAAGTTTGTATCTTTTGTGGCTCAACAAATAGATTTTTTTTGGAAACTAATAAGTGTCCTAGGATATCGGCCTCTCTGCTTTGGGAGACGCTTAAAGCCTTTATCAGAGGAGAGGTTATTTCTTATGTAAAATATGAAAATAAATTACGAAGGGAGAGGCTCAATACCCTGACGCGCCAAATATCTCAAATTGACGATTTATATGCGGTGTCCACCTTCCCCGCTCTGTACAAGGACTGACTTATCCTGCAAGCTGAGTTTGACGTGCTTATGATGCAACACACGACTGAGAAGTTACTTCTGTCTGGGTCTCAATATTATGAACATGGAAATAAAGCTGACAAACTTTTGGCTCATCAGATTCGTAGTATGTCAGCCTCTCGTCACATCTCTTAGATTCAAAAAGACCAGGGTCTCACCACCAACCCAATGGAGATCAACATGGCTTTTAAGGAGTTCTATAAGACACTGTACACCTCGGAGTGTTCTCCCATTGGAACCAACTTCGACGACTTCTTTGACTCCTTAGACATCCTTACCATTGGTCGTCAGGTGGCGGAGGATCTTGAAAGACCCATTACTATCTTAGAACTCTCTGGGGCAATTAAGGCCCTGCAGGGTAGGGGGGAAATGCCCAGGTCCGGACGGGTTTCCTTGTGAATTCTACAAAACATTCTGGGATAAGCTTTCCCCCATGCTTCTGGAGGTCTATATTGAATCCCTATCTTCTGGACATCTACCTCAGACCCTTAACCAGGCCACTATTACTTTACTGGCAAAAAAGAATAAAGATCCCCTACTCTGCTCCTCATATCGTCCGATAAGCCTACTTAATGTTGATTTTAAAATATTATCCAAAACGATAGCGATGAGGCTGGAGATGGTGCTCCCCAAGGTGGTTGGTGTGGACCAGACCGGTTTCATACAAAACAGGAACTCCTTTTCTAATGTAAGACAGCTTTTTAATGTTTTATATAGTCCATCTTCAACTGCCACTCATGAAGCTGTGATATCTATGGATGCCGAGAAGGCCTTTGACAGAGTTGAGTGGCCATACTTATTCCATACGATTAAGAAATTTGGCTTTGGAGAGAATTTCCTGTCCTGGATTAGACTACTATATTCTGACCCCTATGCTTCTATTAGGACTAATAACAACCACTCAGAATATTTCCGTCTAAATCGCTCTACGCGCCAGGGTTGCCCACTAAGTCCGCTTTTGTTTGCTTTGGCAATTGAACCTCTTGCAATTGCACTCAGAGGCGATGCGGGTATTGGGGGTGTGGTGAGGACGGGCTTTGAAGCCAAGGTATCTCTGTACGCCGATGACCTTCTTCTATACATTTCAGATTTGGATGCCTCTATCCCAGTTGTTCTTACCACATTACAGAGATTCGGGTAACTATCAGGGTATAAATTGAATTTCAACAAAAGTGAATTATTTCCCATCAACGCACAGGCTAGGGATTACCCGTTGCACTCACTACCATTCAAAGTTGTGGATCAAGGATTTACATATCTAGGGATCAAGATCACACCTAGATACAGAGACCTCTTGAGGGCCAATTTTCCCTCCTTGTTAACTTGGATTAAAGAGGACTTTGACCGTTGGTCGATGTTAGGTCTTTCATTAACTGCCCGGGTTAACGCAATTAAAATGAACATTCTACCACGCTTCTCTTACTTATTCCAATGTATACCTATCTTTCTTCCACGGTCCTTCTTTCTCAAACTTGATGGAATGATTACTAAATTTCTTTGGAACGGGAAAGTCCCCCGGATACGCACTGAATTTCTACAGCGACCTAAGAGGCTTGGAGGTATGGCTCTCCCAAACTTTAGATTTTATTACTGGGCCTCAAACATCAGACTCTTTAGATATTGTCTCGAAACAAGTGATCTCTCTTCTCCGGCTTGGGTTATTATGGAAGCTAATTCAGCAAAACCTGTTTCTTTGGCAGCTCTACTACACTCACCGCTACAACCCTTAACTAAACCCTATACTTCCAACAAACTGGTGGAAGGATCCTTAAGAGTGTGGAAACAATTCAGATGACACTTTGGTCTACAATCCATCTCTGTAAACGCTCCCATACACTCAAATCATGCATTTCCACCATCTCTTTCAGATGATGTCTTCTTGTCATGGCAGAGAAGGGGTCTCTCAACTTTTCGCGATATGTATACGGACAACACCTTCGCCTCGTTCCAACAAATCTCAGAGAGGTTTGATATCCCTCGCCACCAATTCTTTAGGTATCTACAAGTACGTAGCTTTGTTAATTCGACATACCCAAATTTTCCCAACCTCCCCTTGAGCACAACTCTTGATGACTTCTTAAAACCCCAGGTTAAATTGAAGGGGGCTATCTTCCGTATTTACAATCAAATTATGACCCTTCATCCCCGAACCTTTAACTCTATCAAATTGCTCTGGGAGGAGGATCTTGGTCAGACCTTCTCAGAAGATCTCTGGTCGCAAATTTTAGCATCTGTGCATAAATCTTCGATCTGTGCTAGGCACAGTTTGATTCAATGCAAACTTGTGCATCGTACCTACTACACTAAAGTGCGCTTGGCCAAGTTTTATGATAATAATAATAATAATAATAATAATAATAATGTCTTTTCCTGTCATCTGCGTATGTTTCCCATACATAGACAAAATTCGTCTCTGCATTTAACCCAACCACCTACCAGGTGGTGCAGTGAGCAGCCATAGAAAGCGCCCGGGGAGCTGGAGAATACATAGTTCCCACACACGTGACTAGAATTCTAGAATTCTGGAATTTCCGCCATTTTAGTAGGATAAACCGACGCGAGCAACCAGAGCTACTCTTGACCAAGGCGCTGTGGTTGGAGTTGAGTTGGAGGAATAAATGTCAGACGAAGCGGTACTGCCCCCTGGTGGAGAAGGGCAACAAGTTGTGAGTTGGAGAAATAAATCATGTCAGACGAAGCGGTATTGCCCCCTGGTGGAGAAGGGCAAAAAGTTGTCACGAAGAAGTTACTCTGAGTGTCCACAACGGAGCAGATTCGCAGCTTTAAATTCATGGATGGATGCTTAAGATCCAGTAACAGAGTTGTGAAGGACGTCCAGAGCTCGTCATTGCTGTCTTCATGTTAATAACAGTTCTGGTGAATGGCAGAGTAAGTGATTACACGTAGATGTGACGTCCCTCGTAGCTATAGCAGCTAAGCTAGCTCTTTGCTAATGGTGTTGTTTACTGCGTGCTAAGCTACGTAGCTTGAGCTACAGTAAATATAACCGATTTTTAACATAACAAAGAATAGCTTAGCTAATGTAACTTGTGCCACAGTAAATATCAGCCATGTGTACTTTAGTAAAAGCTACATCGGCTATGCTAATCTGTGCTACTTTTTTATCTGTGCTACTTTAAAGCATAGATATTAAAGATCGTTGCTTCAGCTTAACTGATGAGCTTGTTAGTAAGGATGGCTGATATTTCTCACATTACATTAGCCTATGACTGCCTTTCATACTTAAATTAGTGTTAACAAAATTATTATTTATAATTATTTCTCAGTCATAGTATTAACGTTTCTCAGTAAATGTCAGATATTTATTTTCCACTGTGATTTGCCTTTGTTAATAAAGTTAGTGGTGAAAAGTTACAATTTGGTAACTCCTTTTACCGTAATCCATTAGTTAAATATTGCTTTAAACCCTGAAAGCATTTTGTTTTCTCTTTCTGTGTAAGATGCTGAGTCCCAGGAGATCGATGAAGCTGGATGGATGAAAGATGGATGAATCTGCTTTTCAAATACATTTGGTGTTGCTGTGAAAACACACATTGCTAAATGAACGTGTGCTTACCTTTAGTTTGAATAAAACAGTTGTACCAAGTTTCACCTTGTTTATTTCAATAATTAAGTTGTTGTTTAATGTCCAATAATGAGAAGTTCTACTGCACATAAATAAAACCTACATGTAGTGATTGTTCTTAATTGGCAACTTAACTTACCAGTTTAGTGTTAATTATTAACATGTACAAAACATAAAAACATGCATGTTCCTGTTCATCCTCCAGTAGTAGACTGATAAAGTTCAGAATAAAAGCTATAATTATAAATTCAAAACAATTTAAACTGAATACAATATGAGAACTGTGGGTGATTTTATATATTTTAATGAAATGATTAATCAAAACACTCTTCAACAAGAAACGATGCATCCGAGCGCAGTTTCTGATCTTAAACAAATGAACAGATTTCTCATCATGTGGGACCATCCGACTGGAGCAGCCAACCCCTCCGGATCTGAGACTGGATCCGGGTCTACGAACTATTCACTCATCTGTACCTTAAAAAAATGAAAAGATTAGTAAACATTGTCATTTTTTGCATCACAAAGTTTAAAATAAGACTCCAAGTTTGCTACTCAAAGTATAAAAAATAAATACAGTTGCACCTAACAGCTATCGTACCGGTAAGTGTGGCTGTCAACTTCAGTGTGGGGTTCTGGTCACGAGTGATGGAAGAATGGAGCGTGAGCTTGACAGACGGATTGGTGCAGCATTTGCAGTATTAAGAACCTGTTAATGACCAGATCATTTTTATTATGTCTTGAAACATTAAAGCCTGAAATGGACTGAAAGAGGGTGGACATTTTTTAAACAACTAACACATTGTGTACCTAAAATGTCATTTCCTCCAGGATGACTGGCAGCTAGTTTGCAGAGCTGCAGCAGACTCAGGACCAGCTTCAGTAACACCCTATCAGTAGGATTAGCTGCAGAGGACAAAAAGAAAAAAAGTTTTTATATACAACAGGTTTTTATTCATGCAAAGTTTGTTTTTGTGGAATCACACCGTGACATTTTCTGAGCAGCTCTCGGATCTGCTCTTTGTTGTGAGTTTTGCTTGTTGCATTACCTGTCTCAGTTTGAGACAGTTTATCTGTCATTAACGTGTGTGTATCAGCCTGATGTCACAGGGTAAATAAAGGTTCAAAATAAATCATTAACAAGCAGCTTCCTAACAACAAAGAGCCTAGGATAAACACGGGTGGGACACCTTGTTCCCGTGAGTGTTACGAAGTGGAGGTTAGCATTAGCATAGCGTTGCTAAGCTAACGTCAGTAACAGACAGTAACAGAAGAGCAAGAAACTGAAAAAACTGTTCAAACACACACAGTTTCGCAAAATTATTCACATAGAATCTTTGTTTACCTGACTAGAAGTGATCGGAGCGTATTCTTGATGTTGTGGAGGGCAAATCCTTCCGGTTGATATTACACAGCCAGTAACCTACGCTGCCACTAGTGGTCAGGAAAGGAAGTATTACCAACCAAAATGGCGGAAAACCCGAAATACCTCTTATGTGACGTCACGTGGGAACTATGTATTAGATGTGCACTCATAGACACCCCAAGGTGTGTAGTGGCCAGGACGCGAACCCGCGTCCCTCGGGTTCCAAGTCAAAAGCCCTGCCACTACACCATCTGACTGTGATAGGTGCTAACGTTCTCCTGCTAACCTAATACACACTATTTGGCTGTGTCCCCAGCTCCATCAATATTGGTCAAATGTCTTTGATATACTATCAAACATTTTTGACAGAAAATTAGATCCAGATCCATTAACAGCTCTGTTTGGAATCACCCCTCTGCAGTCCACCCTGACTTCCTCACAAAAATCCTCTCTCGCCTTCCTGACCTTTTTGGCACGAAGGGTAATTATTACAAAATGGAGGTCCTCTCGACCCCCTTCACATACCCATTGGATTAGAGACGTGTTATACTTCGTCAAACTTGAAAAAATTTGTTTCACCTTGAGGGGTCTCTCTGCTAAGTTCTTAGGATTGTGGGGCCCTCTGTTAAAAACCCTTAAAAGGATGAACTTTCCTAACATCCCAGACTGATGGAGGGATCTGTTTGTTTATTTGCTCGCAGCTGGTGCACTCTCCAATTGTTACCATATCATGTCTTTCTTATTCCTTTCTTTCTTCTCTTCTGAAGCCATCTGGAAGGCTCTGATGACAGGGCTCTCCTCTAGCGCCTGAACCCCCCTTCCTTCCCTCCCCCCCCCCATCCTTGGTGGCATTTTTTTTAATTCTCATATATTTTTTAATCTTATTTTCTTTTATTTATTTATGTATTTATTTATTATTATTATTATTATTATTATTATTGTTGTTGTTGTTGTTGTTGTTATTGTTATTATTACTATTATTATCACTTATTTTTTGTTGTTAGTTTTTTTAGGATTGGTCGGTTTTTGAAGTTTGAATGATCATATATTTTCTCTCTTTGGAGTTCGAATGTTCGTACACTTATTCTCAATTGGTACATTGCTAAAGTTGCTTTTTCAATCTATTTTTGTATTGTACTTTGCAAAAAATTCTAAATAAACTTGGGGAAAAAAAATCTAAAAGCAAAAGAACACAGTCACCAGATTCAATGGCTAAAAATACATTATAATTACACAAAAAAGTGTTTATCACAGGAACAGTCATGAACTGTTCCTGTGCTCTGTGACAAAAAGATTACACCCAGTGTGGATCTTTGTAACAATAACCCACACAAATAATTTCAGTGCACGCAAGAGCAACCTCTGGAAGACTGATACCCACCCACACTCACACAGTGGAGGAAAGGCTCACCTCCCAGCAGTGATCAACCCCAAGTCCTGCCCAGAACAGATGTCCTCCAGAATAAAAGCTTCATCACAACTGGACATGTTGATGTGGGTCAGGTTGGGTTTACAAACTTCCAGCCAGTAAGGAGTGTGTTGACCGGTGGACAGCTGAAGAATGTCGGTTACGAGTGCTGTCACACACAACCCAAAAATATGGATGCCTGTGAAAAAGAACATTTTAACAGCATATATTGGATTTAATAATCTGAAACTAAAAGGCGATTGTGCTGTAAAAAAAAAACTGTTTTCCATTTCATTTTTAACCTCAAGCTGCTTGTCCTTTGTGACTGCATTTATGTGTTGAATGTTTGTGATTGACTGTAACAACATGGCATTTGTCCTCCCACCTATGAAGCGTACAGCTCTGCGAATGTAGGAGTTGAAAGTACATCCAGCAGCATGAATGTTGGCCTCAGTCTGTGTTGATGATGACCTCCTCGATAGGTAGCAGTACAGGATGGCCTCTCCTATCAAGATCTACAAGCAAAAAGACAATAAAAATGAAGAAATGTAATGCTCATAAAACTGATTTTTATGCCATCTGATAATAAAACTGCAGTGGCAAACGTTGTTAACTAAAGAATGACTAAGTAGTACAGCATTTCCTTATCTATTTTTATTCATTGATAGATTTAGCTGCTAATTTCAGGAGATAGGAGATGTGTGCTAGGAGAGTGTTGGAGAAAAATATTCTAACTTTATCTTACTCAAAAGGAGCCACACTCAACAGCAGAAGATTTTTAACTGGTATTTTACTTGCAAGGACAGATTTTCAGGACAGGTTACACAGATATACAGTAAGTATACACACAAAGACCAGTCATGAGAATCTGCCACAAGCAGTGTGTGAAGTTTGTTTTTATATGCTTATCTGTTCAGCTGAGCTCACAGACTCGGAGGCATCCTTGAAGTGACAGCTGAATACTGAAGCCTCACTCAGCTTCACATCCTCTCTGCTAACCCAAACATATGGTTCATGGGCAGAGTTAACGTTCTCAGAACATATTGAACATATTGTTAAAAACATCTATAATCTTTGACCAAAAATTCCCTAACAGAGAGCTGAAGATGGAAACATAACATTACCCCCATCTTCTCTGAAGATCACTCCTATCTGACTCAAACATCATCTCAAAAGATGAACAGAGTCAACCCAGTCGGGCAGGAACTGATCCCTCACTGAACTGCAATCATATGGTCTCAGACCAATATCGGTTACATTACTGCCTATAGTCATACTACTGTTTACATTTACTGTTGACATTTATTACTACTGTTTACATTTATTACTACTGTTTACATCTAGACTTTTTATATCTACACTACTGCTGATATACAGTATATATTCTTTTTACTAGCCTTATTGCATAATGCCACTTTGTTTCTATACCAATATCAACTACCTCATACATATACTGTGTACATTAACCCCATATGCTGCTTTGTCACTCTTTACAAATGTCAAATGCCAGAACCTTCATTTATTTTATAGATATACTTTTTATACTTTATACTTCGGGACAGTATTACACTCTATTTCATTTTTGGTGTTGGTGAAACTTTTTATACTTTTATACTACTATGGAAAACTACTATGAAAAAACTCAGGACAGTATTACACTCTATTTCATTTTATGATTATGTTTATTAAATGTTGGTGTTTTGGTGTTGGTGAAACTTTTTATACTTTTTTTACTACTATGGAAAACTACTATGCAAAAAAACTCAGGACAGTACTAAACTTTTATTATTTCATTTTATGCTTGTTTATTAATTGTTTAGTGTTTAAATGGTTACTGTTGCACCGAGGGACTGAGAGAGAAATGCAATTTCAATCCTGTGTATGTCCTGTACATATTGCAGTTCTGACAATAAAGTTGACTTTGACTTTGACTTCAATACAGTTCAGTCTATTTATATACTGCCAAGTCTCAACAGGTCATCTCAAGGCCTTGAACAGAAACATTCATATACATAAAAAGTACTTTAATGACACTATTTATCTGAGGAGCACACTGCTTTGAGTCTAATTTCATTGCAAACTCTCATCTTGAGCTTAAAGCAATAGTGGAAAGGAAAAACTCCCTCAAGAGGAAGAAATCTCCAACAGAACCAGTCTCAGGACAAGAGGCCATCTGCTTCGACCGGCTGGGTTTGAGAGGAACAGGAAAGAGGAACAGATACACAATGGCAGGTCGAGAATCACATGTTAAGATAGAAATAATTTCAAATGAAAACTATTCAATTGTAACAATTAATTTTAAGAAATTAGGTCAATTTGTCCTCTAGTAGTCTAAGACTATGGCAGCATAACAAGCCAACCCTAACTATAGGATTCATCAAAAAGTAAAGTCTTAATCCCAGTCTTAAAACTGGACAATGTGTCAGCCTCACAGACAGAAACTAGAAGTTGGTCCCACAAGAGAGGAGCCTGATAACTGAAAGATCGTCCTCCCATTCTGCTTTTGGAAACTTTAGGAACCGCAAGTAAACCTGCAGTCTGAGAGTGAAGTGCTCTGTTAGGAAAATATGGAACAATAAGATCTGTAATATAAGATGGAGCTATGTTGTTAGATCAACCTACTCACAGTGGCCATGTAGCTGGACCAGACCCTATTCCAAGCTGCGAGACAGATTAACTTTAAAATAAACTACAATAATTATATGTGGATGGTGTGTGCTGTCACCCTCTGTTAGCATGTCAGAGAATTATTACAGTTTTAACCAGACTGGGAGTATTGGAGCCATAAATCATGAGATCCATCGGTTGTAGCCTATGAGAGGACCAGTATGATGAAGAAATGTAGAGACTGAAAGGAAGTGATTATCAACATGCCTTTGTGTGCTCATAGCTTATCCTTTTATTTTTTTTACTAAGAAAATGAGGTGTTTGTAACTCTATCCTTTAGGCATATTCTCTTGAAGCAGTTAAATGAGTTTGTTCTCGTTGTTAAAGCCATGAAAAGTTGAGTTTGTGGGGAGTTTTTTTTTTTTTTTGGGGGGGGGGTTTAAATGGAGCTTACTTATATATATAAGTAAGCTCCATTTACCATTTATATTTTTGTCCATACTGGTGTAAGATGATTTATTTTGATTTATTTTGATGTAAGATGAATTATTTGGGCAGTTACGTATTTAGGTTACTGTGTCTTTAAGAGACTTCTTCTTCGTGGGTTTTTGGGGGTGTGTTCAGGTTAAGCGAGAGAAAACAACGGGAGACGCGGGCAGCGTTCATGAGGGGATGACGTTGTATTGAAGAGCTGAATAAAGTCCGTGCAGTCAAGCTATTCCCTTTCAGCGTGGTTACTCCTTCTCCACCCCACGACCTTCAGATGTGTTCGTGACACTTCTCCACCTCAAGCGGTGGTGTTACACTGGTGGCAGCGGGTTTGTGGACGCTTTCAGCGATTGGAGCGGTGAGCACATGCTTAGCATGCTATTAGCCTTATAGCTAATGCTGCACATGCTGATAGGCGCGTTTAGCTGCTGCTGAGGACGGACTTTTTTTTTTATTCCTCCAATTTTTTTTCTACTAGTCTCAACGTCTAATACTCAGTGATGGAGAGTAACTTTTGGGAACAATTACCTTTTCATTCTGCTGCGGGTCGTACTAGGCCACAGTACAGCCACGTGTTTGTGGGAGATGGAAAAGAGGATTTTTCAAGATGGTGTAGACGTTTTGAAGTGACTGTTGAGGCTGATCCTGATGCTACTGAAGACAGTTTGGCGAAACTGTTGCCTACATACTTGGGGGGAGCTGCTTTTAGTTACTGGGACAGTTTATCCGATGCAGTTAAAACAGACTATTCAGCCACGAAGGAAAAGCTGAAAAGCGTGTTTGGACAAACTGCTTATTTGTCGACTTTCCAGAGCTACATTAATGCACGCAGCCGCCGTTCGCTGCAGAAATTTGCAGTCTGGTCGAGGAAGCTTTTCCAACTTATGGCGATAATGCTAAACAGGGAGAAAAATTTAGACGCTTTATTGCTGGACTTGACCCATACCTCCAACTGCGATGTCATGAACAGGGGGTTAAAACATTGGAGACTGCGCTACAGTTGGCTATTCAAATTGAAGCTGCTCACCAAGCTACTAGAGTGTTCACATCCCCAGCTCCGGTGCAGTCTTCTTCTACGCCAGCTTACCCTGCTGTCTCACCTGGGTGGTCTACTCAGCTCCCTTCACCTGCTCCTCAAGGAGTCCACTCAGCTACGGGGGATGATTTCAAGAAAATGGCAAACACGATCGAAATGCTGGCGGACAAAGTTCATCAGCTACAAATGACGGTTGACCGCCAGCGTGAGGACGCATATCGACAGGACAGGCGGGATTATGGATTTCGTCATCGGAGCTCCGCTTCGGCTGGACGAGGTGAGGGCAGATATTCATCGGATGACTACCATCTGTCACCTCCACGCCGCAGAGACTCATCGGACGACCGGAACACACATCGCCGCAGCTCCTTCCGCACATCACATGACGAGGAACGCAACCAACGGGAGTCACCTGCTCGAACCAGCTCATCTGAACGCTACTCGCAGGGCTACAACGCTCCAAACAGGGGCTATGCTAGCCGTGGTCGCTCTCCGGGCCGCTATGAAAGTGGCCGCCTTCATCGCTCTCCCAGTCCGGCCCGGGTACGGTTCCAGTCCCCTGCACGTCAATACCGGGAGCAGGGAAACTACAAGTAGCTGACAATGAGGGCAAATTGTCAGCTACCAACTTCTCTTTGGCCCAGACGGACAACGACATTCACCCTGACACAGGTACTACTGACAGCTTGTGTGTGACTGATGTAGACAAAAGATATGTGTCAGTTGTTATTGAGGACACTGTGGTGCATGCTTTTGTTGACACAGGAGCTGATGTTTCTATTATTAGTGAGACTTTTAGAATGGCTACACCTGCTCTTCAGAGAAAACCCATTATGAAACGGTTTATCCCTCTCACTGGGGTCACAGGTGATCCCCTTGACTCTGTAGGCTCCATTTATGTGAACCTAAGTATTGCAGGTGAGCCCATGACACATACACTTCAAGTTGTCAGAAACTGTACTAAACCAATCATTTTAGGTTGGGACTTTATGGTGGCAAATGGCATTACTGTTGACACTCGCACCATGACATGCAATGTAGCTGGTACAGCTGTACCACTAGTTAGTCCACATTTGTACATTCCCTGCCTGACTGCGGTGACAGTGGCGGCCACGGTTGCCATTCCGGCTATGTCAGAGAGGGTCATCACAGCTAATCTTGATGTACCCCTCAAAGGGTTTTTACCTAATGGTTACATTGGTGTGTTCGAACCACATTATACCGATCAGTCCTCTACTGGTATGGCATGGACTGTGGCGAGGGTAGAGCACGGTTCTATTTGTGTGAAGGTGGCTAATGTTTCACATAGTGAAGTTATGCTACATGATGGTACACAGGTGGGACATTTTCATGCTATCCTGGCAGGGGGCCAGAGTGAGTTCACCATTATGGATGGTTCTATTGGTAATGTTAATAGACAGATACCTGACAGTCCGGGTGCAACTCCTATTATAGATGACACTGATTCAGACCTGACGCCATTGCAGAAAACACAACTGACGGACACTTTGACTTCTTTTGCTGACGTGTTTAGTCAACACCCACATGACTTTGGTAGAACTGACATGGTCACACACAAAATCATGACGAACTGTCACACCCCAGTCTCTCAGAGAGCCTACCGCACCTCTCCAGTCATGAAGGCTGAAATCCGTCGCCAAGTGGAAGCACTTAAGGCGCAAGATTTGATAGAGGACAGCTCGAGCCCCTGGGCCAGCCCGGTGGTGATGGTGAAAAAGAAAGATGGCTCATATAGATTTTGTGTAGATTTTCGAAAACTGAACTCTGTCACTATTACTGACGCACACCCCCTACCAAGAGTAGATGACAGTTTAGACGCGTTGTCTGGTTCGCAGTACTTTTCTACCATGGACATGTCTAGTGGGTACTGGCAAGTACAAATGGATCCTGCAGACAGACAAAAGACTGCATTTACTACAGGTGATGGCTTGTACCAATTTAAGGTCATGCCCATGGGACTCAAAAACGCACCTCCAACCTTTCAAAGGCTCATGGAGCTGGTTCTGCGAGGTCTACACTGGACAACTTGTGTCATTTACTTGGATGACATCATTTGCATGGGAAAAACATTTGAAGAACATCTAGGCAATCTCACAGACATTCTCACTCGCTTCAGACAAGCAGGGTTAAAGTTAAACCCTAAGAAATGTGACTTTTGCAAACCTGCTGTGAAGTACATGGGACACATTGTGTCACGAGAGGGACTGACGGTGGACCCAATCAACAGTGAACGCATTAGTGATTGGCCTGTTCCACGTTCGCCGACAGAGGTACGTGCCTTTTTGGGACTGTGCTCATATTACAGACGTTTTGTGCATCAATATGCCTTTATTGCTCAGCCTTTACATAGACTTACCCAAAAACAAGTTGTGTTTGAATGGACAGATGACTGTAGCACAGCTTTTCAAACACTTAAGAAGGCACTGACTTCTCCTCCAATAATGGCATTTCCAAACTTTGATGAACCATTCATTTTGAGCACAGATGCATCTAATTTGGCAGTTGGTGCAGTACTATCACAGATACAACAGGGACAAGAAAGGGTGGTGGCATTTGCAAGTCATGTACTGTCAAAAACAGAGAGAAAATGGTCTACCTATGACAAAGAACTGTATGCTATTGTGTGGTCAGTCAGACACTTTAGACATTACCTGAGTTGCAATCCTTTCACCATTATTACTGATCATCGTCCTTTGCTTAGTTTAAGGAAAATGGACATTACGCATGACCCTACAGGACGCAGGGGTCGTTGGGCGTTGGAGCTCGATCCGTATCAATGGACAATCACTCACAAAGAGGGTAAGAAACACACAAATGCAGATGCCATGTCACGGATACCATTGGGACAGGACTCTATTGAGATGACAAGTACGACGCTACCTGAAGCTCACTCTTCGCCTAGTGATACAGGACAATCTGTCTCACTGTCTGAGGCGAGGGGTAATGATGAGGGGTCATGCTCGACCCCTGAACATTTAGAGAGGACCGATATGGTACCAAAAGTTTGTTGTGTGGACACTGATAGGACACATGTGAATGTGGGGTTTGACACATTACAACAGACATTATCTGCCCATAACGTGGACATTGTAAATGCACAACTTGCTGATCCTGTTCTCGGGGAAGTGCATAATTGGGTTAAAAACAAGAAACGTCCCTACCTCAGACAGGTAAAAGGTAAAATGCAGAGGAAACTATGGTGGCAGTTTCATAACTTGTTGCTATGTAATAACTTGTTGTGTCGAAAAGGTCAAACACCGCCTGGCAAACCTGAGGTTTATCAAGTGTTAATTCCAGTGGCACTGGTTACAGAGACAATGCAATTTTTTCATGGTAATCCATGTTCTGGTCATTACAGTGCTGAACGAACATTTAAGAAAGCATTGACAGTGTGTTATTGGCCAGGAATGAGATCTGATATTGAGCAGTTCTGTAACTTGTGTAAGACATGTGAAGCTTTTAGGAGGGTTGTACCAAAGCACAGAGCTCCTTTACAATCTATTCAGACTGAAAGACCATTTCAGTTGGTCTGTACGGACATTACCGAACTGCCAGTCACATCTGTGGGAAACAGATATGTGCTTGTGGTACAGGACCATTTCACCAAGTATGTGAATGCATATGCTATGGTTGATCAAAGGGCTGCCACGGTAGCACAGTTACTCTGTGAAAGGTATATCCCTGAACATGGTGTCCCTGAGGAACTGTTGTCGGATCAGGGACGACAATATGAGTCAGAAATTATACAAAACATTTGTCAGAAACTACAGATGACAAAGAAAAGGACCTCCCCATATCACCCAAGAGGGAATGGTATGGTGGAAAGATTTAACAGGACTTTGAAAGAACAGTTGGCTCGACTCATCCAGGACTATGGGGGTGAGTGGGACCACTACCTTCCTGCTGTGGTGCTTTCATTCAACTCTACGCCACACTCGAGCACAGGGTATTCTCCTTACTTCCTTGTGCATGGCAGAGAGCCCAGACTACCGGCTACTGTTCATGTTTCATCGCCAACAGTTTCTGATAGTCCGACTAACTATGGTGCAGAACTGGCTCGACGGATGGACGCTGCTTTTGAGACTGTTTTTCTACATAGTGAAGAACAGAGACAAAAACGGGAATACTACTACAACAAGGACACGAGGTTCAGGCCATACGTTTGTGGTGATCTGGTATGGATGGATGATCCCACCACACAACGACAGAAGCTTGCTCCAAACTGGACTGGACCATATAAGGTTGTATCTGTGGACGACAAAGGGCTCCTTTACAAGCTGGTGGATGTGCAACACCCTCAGGCTG
>JBBPBX010018756.1:34129-45229 GCA_038048925.1 Garcialebias charrua
CCAATTATGTCTATTTATGAATACAGCCCCGTGAGAAACAAATGAATAAAGTGCAAAGCATTGGAAGTGAAGAAATATTATTGGTCTCTGCAGCGTCACTTGAAGCATCACAGTATCATATGAAGAAGCCTCCCTGAGTGATTAAATCATGTGACAATGGAGATCACTTCAAAACTGAAGCCATCCAGATCACAGCCGGCAGCAGCAGCAAACCCACGGAGCCTGCAGGGGGAAGAAACATTCAGAACACAGAAAGCTCAGTTTCCAAACACGACACGAGATCTGTTTCAGCCTCAGCTGCTCAAATAAAGAGTAAATACAGGTAGTCCTCGACTTACGGCGGTCTCGACTTATGGCGATTTGGGGTTATGTCACACATCTCATTAAAAAAAAAATTGAATTTTTTTTTTTAAATCTCATTTTATGTGTTTAAATGTTCTTGATTTTATGTGTACAGCACTTTGTTGCAGCTGTGGTTGTTTTAAATGGCTTTATAAATAAAGTATTATTATTATTTAGAAGCCAATTTACGCAGTTTTTGGCAGTGTCCGGCAGTTTTCGGCAGTTTTCGGCAGTGTCCGCCAATTTTTGGTTAGCTTCGGTTAGCTCCGGCCTCAACAGCCGGCTTTGGACGGACCGTGTGTCCGATCAGAGGTTGCCTCGCTCGGATACATGATCTGGAAACGCTCGGTGAACTCTGTGGATGTCTCAGGCGGAGGAACGGCCTCACGGCATCAGATGTTGCTGGGACACCAAGCTAACATGCTAAAACGCGGACGAACGGCTTGGCGGCCTGGATGTTCGTGGGACCCAGAGCTAACATGCTAAAATGCAGACGAACGGCTTCACCAGCTCCCAGTATTATTAACTCTTTTTTTCCCTTCATTATGGCTCCAAATGTATGGAGCTAACATGCTAACAGGCCTTACTCTAAACAATTCGCACCGCGCGCGCACCGAGCCGTGCGGCTTCATGCGTTTACAGTTTCGCAGCTGTGTTTATGGTTGACGCACGGCGGCGCATGGCAAAGTGCTGTTCTTTGAGCCCAGTCCACAGCGTCAATGGCAAAAGTCAACGACAAAAGTCAACGGCGCTGCGCGTGGCGCGCGCACTAGGCTTGCGGAGTTTCAAAAATTTGGAGGTGCATAACACGCGCCAAGATGACGCGCGGGGCCAACGCGTAGGGGGCGGGGACTGCGATATTGCGTCACTTTTGGCGCGAGCCCCTCGCGCACGGCGCAACGCGTCAAGTATAAATCTAGCTTAAGAAATTAACTCTTTTTTTCCTTCATTATGGCTCCAAATGTACTGTATGTGTTTTTTGACAATTATGTAGGGTACTGTGTTAGGATAGGCGAAGTGCTTGGTAACTGTACAGTACCGTACATGTACGTGTATAAGTGGCGGCCAGTGTATGTGTTTTCCGACTTACGGCATTTTCGACATACGAACGGGCGTAGGAACGGAACTCGTTCGTAAGTCGGGGAGTACCTGTAATTAAATAAATCATCATCTGCATGCAAAGTTTTGCATGAAACATGAAGAAATGCATCTCTTTTTGCTGCTCTTCCTACTACCGTGGTGTAGTGGTAATCAAAGTCAAAGTCAACTTTATTGTCAGAACTGCAATATGTACAGGACATACACAGGATTGAAATTGCGTTTCTCTCAGTCCCTCGGTGCAACAGTAACCATCTAAACACTAAACACTAAAACATTTAATACACATTAAATGTTTTAGTGTTTAGTGTTTAGATGGTTACTGTGGCAGTCATCCCCCGATCGGAAGGTTGGAGGTTTGAATCCCGGTTCCCCACACCATGTGTCGTTGTGTCTCTGGGCAAGACACTTAACCCCGAGTTGCTCCCGGTAGGACTGGAAGGCGCCTTGCATGGCAGTCTGCCGCTACCGGTGTATGAATGCATGTATGAATGGGTGGATGGTTGGTATTGTAAAGCGCTTTGGGGCTCCTCACAGGGGGCTGGAAAGCGCTATATAAATAAGCTCCATTTACCATTTACTGTGAACGTCTTCACAGTATTTATTTATTTCACCGTATTTTTTAAAATTAACATCTTGTATGATTCCTTGAATGTTCCTTTGTACTGAAACTCTGGCACAACGATTTCCTGGGGGATCAATAAAGTTCTATCTTATCTTATCTTAGGATGCATCGCTGGAATATTGTTAGATATGTTTGAATGAATACATATTTATTTAATCCAATAAAGAGCAACAAATACAAGAACATGATCAATGATTTAAAATAAATCTATTTTAGGCCTTTAAAAAACAGTCACAAAATTAACAATATGCTAGTTTAGTACAGACAGTTTTTTATTTACAGAGACTGTACGTTGTATCTCAGGCTGCAGGTGATGCAATTAATGCAGCTTTAAGGCACTTTTGCTTTATTTATTTATTTGTTTTATTTTTTAAGATTAGTCCTGCTCATAAAATGTCCAGAAGAATTTTTGATTTTATCTTAAAGACCGTGTAAAGTGAATTTCAACATTTTCTTCAATAAACATTATAAATGTCGTAATTGTAATCTTGTAAATGAGTAAAAAGTCTCAAAATTGTAGCTCAATTAATTTTGGAGTTATAGATCAAACTGTGTATAAACACATTTCTCTTTCAGGATTTTTTAGGCGTGGTTTAAATGTGACCGCGTTTCGTCACGCGGTCACAAGCCCCACCCCCTGCAGCTCCAGCCGTTATAAATGCGTTCTTCGGTGGAGCCGTTCACTCGCTACCGACCGTCTCCCTCCAGTACTGGCGTGCTGCTGGAGCGACCACATGCCACCTGCACCTCCGCGCACCTCCGCCCCCCCCCGCGCGCGCGCGTGTGTGTGGCGATCAGACCCCGCATGCATGTGACCGGGTCGCGCGCGCGCGCGTGTGTGTGTGGCGATCAGACCCCGCATGCGATGTGACCGGTTCGGACCGCGAGTCCGCTCATCTTCTAAAATAGCGCTGATTATAACAGCGGAGTTATGTGTCCTCAACTTTAAAAACATAACCAGAGTTGTTAGTGCACTAAAAACAGCGTAACTCTTGGAAAAAGGAGCTGCTGGAAGCCAGAACTCAGATAAAAACAGAGCAGGTGATCTCTGCTTCCCCCGTATGCCTCCCCACACAGCTCAGCTCTGAAGGGGGCTGGACATGGCGCAGTACAGCGCTGAAATCACGCCCACGTGCGACACGCCCCCAGCGTTCTAGAGCAAGGCAAAATCAAGTTTTTTCATGATTTTTGAGACTTAATTTTATAAGGAAATCAATGTTTTTAATCAGTCAGATTTATATGGGTGATTAATAACACATATTTATGCCGTGTGACAAAATAAAAACACAAATTTAATTTCACTTTACACGGTCTTTAAGGCTTTAAAGCAGCGGCTCCCACTTCTCCAAAAGTCTTGCAACAGATAAGATAAGATGCAAACTCAAAGTATTACTGAATAATGCAGGTTCAAAAGTCACGTATATAAAACTAATTTTTCTCATTCAACCTTTATTCATACAGGTTAGTCTCATTGAGTCACGAGGACTCTTTATCAAGAGAGACCTGTTTTAAACAACAACAGATTAAGCACAGACCGCAATAAACAGCCATAAAAAGCATAAAAAATGAAAAGTAAATAAAAGTAGTGATATAAAACAAAATAAAAACAAGCTACATTATGAAACGGGGTTAGGTTATTCAAGTAAACATCACACTTCCTTGTGGAAATGCTACAAACTTTAGATATGTAAAATAAAACTGATAATGAGACTAAATACAGTAATACTAACGGAGATTCCCGTAGTAATCATTCTTATACTTTGACTTGGAAGATACCTGCAGTACACTCTGATCATTAAAAGTTAAGTCAACTAAACCTTTTGAAGGATTTGCAAATATTTAAATGTATCTTATACCAGTACAATCCCAAGTTTTGATATATATTTATAATATTGTGATTGTAAATATCTTAAAATTGAATTCTAACTAGTAAAAATAGTACTGTTATTAGAATAAATGTTACTTAAACCTCAGCTAGTGAATAGCATCAAGAAATAGCAAGCATGTGAGAGTTGTGTGGCACGTTGTTTGCTCAGCTTAATATTTTCCTGTAGAGTATGATGCTCCTGCTTTGCTATAATAACATAGAAAATTAGTTTACTATGAACCTTTATTTAAAATATATATTTAAATTTATTTATTTATTTAAAAAATATATGAAGTAGCATAATGTGTATTGTATTAGTTAGAAAATTAGAAAGAGTTATTCATCTTGTTCTGTTATTGGAAGATTATTATTGTTTGAACTGATTGTTTGAAAAAAGGGGCAGATATAATAAGATTTTTCTTCCTTCAGCTACCTTTCATTTTTTAAATATTTTGTACGTTATCATTTATGGGATTGTTTTGTATTGTATTTTTTGTAAAAAAAAAAATGAACAAATGTAATAAACATAAACATAAGCCTTTATTTAACCAGGCAAATCCCATTGAGATCTCTTTTTCAAAAGGGGCCTGAAGGCAGCCTAACATGCATGTTTTTAGTCTGTGGGAGGAAACCGGAGTACCCAGAGAAAACCCACGCATGCACGGAGAGAACATGCATAGCCCACCCAGAAAGACCCCATGTCCAACCGGGGATTGAACCCAGGACTTTCCTGCTGCGAGGCAACAGTGCTAACCACTGAGCCGTCACGCTACCATTCACAAACCTTACAAAAGGGTTGTGAATTTTAATGAGCCTATGAGTTTTGATGGGGAAAATTAACTTCTTTTTATCGCAGTATATTTTATTCATAAAATAAATCAAGCTGTTACAGAAAACAACTCACCCTGAGCAGGTGACATTCTACCCAACAGTGGCTGAAGGCACTCACGGCCGAGGTAGGTGTGTTGTGTCTCTTTGGCTGTGCCCATCGTCTGTAAACAGGACGTTAACACACAAACCTTGAACTTTAAAAGACTTATGTTGAACCAAATATTAAAAAGCAGGAGACTTACAGTGGTGCACACAGTGGTTACAGTCACATTCAAGCATGAATCCAGGATCATACGATCGTCTTCGATGGCCTTGCATGGAGCCACGCACTGTTTGATTTGATGATCAATGTAGGCAAAGTTCTGCAAGAACAGATTAACAAGAAAAAATAAATAATTCAAGCTCCTAAAAGCACGTCAAAAATCCCAAAGTTTGTTTTCAGTTGGCTGCAGGGAGCAGTTGTCATGCAGGAAAACACGGTGAAGCAGATTTTGACAGCATTTGTTCAAACACGCATGCATTTTACGAACACTGAAAATTCACTTCAAGCTTTAAAAAATGAGAATGAGATGTGGTGGAGGCAAACCAAATGTTTGTTGCAGGCATGGAAGCTGTTCAACTTATCTAAAGCTACATATTGACAAAGAAAGAAATGTATTCAAAATAGTCACTTTTGAAAATTCATAATTACAACTTGTAAATGTGTGAACTAGCTGATGGTTAATTTTTATTTTGTTCAATAAAGTTCAGTCAGGTCATCTGGACGATTTCTTGAGACATTTTGTCCTTCATCCAAAGAACTTCATCAGTCCGAGGAGCCACAACAAACTTAATCCCACAAGCAGCACACCCACATAGTGGGCCAACCAGTTTGCTGGTGATGAGATGGTTTCTGGGGCCCGCCCTCTCTCCCGTCGACTCCTCTGAGGTAGCCATAGCCAAAAACATCAACGTAAATGTCTCAAAAAATAAAAATAAAAAAGTCCAGATGACCAGACTTAAATTTGTTGGATTTTCTTCCTGGATTATTGAGCATGAACTTTGATGTTTTGAACCACTTTGGCTATGGCTGCCTGTGAGGAGTCGACGGGGGAGAGGGTGGACCCCAGAAACCATCTTATCACCTGCAAACTGGTTGGTCGACTATGTGAGTGTGCTGCTTGTGGGACTAAGTTTGTTGTGGCTCCTCGGACTGAAGAAGTCCTTTGGATGAAGGACGAAACATCTCAACAACCAAAAAAAAAAAACGTCCAGATGGTCTGACCGAACTTGGATTATTGAGCATGAACTTTGATTTATTTTGTTGCATTTTTTTTTTATCATGTGCACAACGTTGTCTCTTATTTTTCGACCATGAAAGAAAATGTAGCATTTGAATAGCTGCACAATATTACTTGTTAAATAGAGTAACTTGTAGTAGTAACAAATTACTATAGGAATTATGGTTTGTCCTTGGTGTTGTGTTCATGCCTGTGTCTCCCTGACCCTCTATGTCCTACAGTATAGGGTTTGTGTTTCCTTGGTGTCTAGTTCCATCTTGTGTTTCGTTTATGTCCTACATCCTCATTGTCTGTCTCCTGGCATCTGTGATTACTCACAGGTGTCTTCACTTTGTCTGATAGGCGTTTCCTTCTATTTAAGTCTGTGTCTCTGAGTTAGTCCTTGTCCTGGCATTGCAATGTCCACGGGTGATGTTCTGTTCTGCACAGACAACACGGTCCTCCTGTTTTCCTGTTCTGAGAATCTGATCCAGTTTGTACGTTTTGCTGACACGTCAGCCTTTTTGTTTTGTTGTTTAAAAAATAAATTATTTTTATTTTAAACTCCTGCCTCACTCGCCTGCCTGCAAAGGGGTTCGAAACCAGAGGATTGTGTCAATTACATTTTTAAAGTAAACGTTCCAACTCTGCTGACGGGTGTCACATGGTAACTGCGTTTATAAAAATCACGTTGGGGAGAGATAGAATTAGAAAGGTCTACATTATGGAAAAAACAACATCAAAACTACAATTTAAGATGGAGACCTTTGAAACTAAGTGGAAACCTATAGCTAAATTCATATTGTAACCTTGACCCCTCTATTTATTTGACTGTGTACTTGAACTTATTTTGTATTATTATTTTGTATTTTCATTACTTTAATCTGTATTTACAATATGTCTACTGTTATCCCTCTCACTGCAGTTATTGAGATTTATAGATACAGTATATGGATGGTATTAATGAAAATAGTTTTTTCGCAATGGGGCAAATGTCTATTTGAAGGAGATGCATTTCTGAGTTTTTTTTATTTTTTATTTTCCCCCTTCATCAAAGGCTCATGGATAATCTTTGGCAGAACCAGAATTAGATAGCATGTTTGCTTGATGTAGGTGAAAAGTCTAAGATGCTATCTGTAAATATGAAGATGCAAAATGTGAGATGTGACAAGGGTGGACATGTATATATGTTGATATAAAACTGTTATTGAAAATAAAAAGTTTAAAAAAAATCATGTTGGATTCTTGAAAAGTCTTGCTGTACAGAATACAGTATTTTTGAGGTGTTAAATGGTGAAACAATGCATGACATTTTGAACAGGCAGGGACTTGTAGGCTGCAGTTGAATGTTAGATGCTTTATAAATGATTACCAGGTTTACTGTTGATGTTTAATCCTCCAAGGACTTCTGTTTAAAAATTCACAATATTAATTTCAGTTGTGAAGATGTTTACATTTGTACATCAACTTGATTATGGAGTACTGTCATCTATTTTGCAGATATTTCTGTTAAAGAACGAGATTTTTAAAAGTGCCACATATGTATCTGTACCCTGTCATCCATTCTCCAGGTGTTCTCACAGGACGGATCAAACGTGACGATCGGATTGCAGCAGGAATAAGATGAAGTGATCTTGTCTACTGCTGAGCTGCAACTCACCAACTCCATGATGGCTGAGAAATACAAAAAGAAGAAGAAATGCAACACATCATTAATGTTAAACGTTATTCTGTTCATGTGTTTCTGCTTCATTTTCCACATTGACTCAGGTGAATTCTTGGGCTGAATTTTTACTTGTCGCCCTTTCGTGAAGGAGACAGAGCAGTTACTGTACAACACTTTCTGTTTCTCTTAGATGACTATGTAAAATATGAGACAGGCTTGAAATGCATCTTATTTTAAAGTATTAACATGTTTTCTATACATGGTGGTGGACAGTTAACGCATGAGGTCAAACAGTCGTCCCACTGGACTATGATGTTCTGTTAGAGAGAGTAGAGAGCAGGTGGAAGAGAGCCCAGAGAGGTGGAGGGAATCCTGGAAAGACAATGGAAGTCAGTAGAAGTGGAAGAAGGTTGTGCAGAGGAGAGATAGTGGATATATCGGATAAAGGATGTTGATTATGGAACTGAAAAGAGAACGAGCACATGACTCATGAATGGACGAAGGAGGTTGTTTATCTTTATTTTACCAAGCAAATCCCATTAAGACACAAATATTTTTTTTCTAATGGAGGTCTGGGCCTTAAGGCAGCCTAACATGCAAGGAAAATAGAGCACCCGGAGAAAACCCATGTAAACAAGAGAAGTCCGCACAGAAAGACCTCAGGTCCAAATCTAGAAGCGAACCCAGGATGTTCTTGCTGTGAGGCGACAGTGCTAACCACTCGTGCAACAGAGGAGGAGGCTGGGATAAGAGCTAAATGGTTTGCTGTGGTGAGGAAGCAGCTGAAAAAACAAGAACGTGTTTTCTTTACAACATTGAGTGAAATATTATAACATTTTAAATGGTAAATGGAGCTTATTTATACAGTATATCGCTTTCCAGCCCCCTATGAGGAACCCCAAAGCACTTTGCAATACCAACCATCCACCCATTCATACACACATTCATACACCGGTAGTGGCAGACTGCCATGCAAGGCGCCATCCAGTCCTACCAGGAGCAACTCGGGGTTAAGTGTCTTGCCCAGGGACACAACGACACATGGTGTGGGGAACCGGGATTCGAACCTCCAACCTTCTGATCGGGGGACGACTGCCATTACCACTACGCCACGGCCGGTTTTGTGCATCAGAAAATGACTTTGCTGTAGATCAGAATCAAAAAGCTTTAGTGCACACAATCCTCATTATATCCTTATTATATGTATCTCTTATGTATAAATCCTTTTTACTGTTTATTTTAAAACTTTATATTTTTGCTATTGTTGGATGTAACTGGGACCCTGTGTACACAATTTTGTTCCACCTCATGTGATGTGAATGACAATAACCTTGAACTTGACAAAGAAACAAATGGTTTTGTTTAAATGTATTTTATTGTAGTTAACTGAGCTGCAGAATATCCATCCATCCATCATCCATACACCATCTATCTATCCATCTATCCATTATCTTTACCCTTGTTTAAAACAAGGGACTGCTGGACATGGGCACCAGTGACCCCCCCTGGGTCACGGGGGTCACTGGTGCCCATGTCCAGCAGTCACTGTGCAAAAGGCAGGGGACACCCTGGACAGGTGTCCAGTGCATCACAGGGACACCTACATCAGATTTATGTTTATCGGGCTTATATCTGCTTTAAATGTTTTTTTTATTATTAATTTTGAGCCTATTATAACCACAGTACTGTACATAAAGTAATGATCCTTGAATCCAAAGGTTAAATTAACCGGTATATTTTGTTGATGTTTCACACTTGTACATTGAACTTTTTTTCATCACGTCCTCGTTTAAGAGAAACCCGCTGGGGATTTCTGCTGTATATGTGTCGGTTTCTGTCTGGAAATCACCTGCAAGGAACATCATGGGGGAATTCCTGAGCAGAACTTTTACTTTCATTCATCTGAGATATAATTAAAAACAGTGTTTATTTCCCCCTTTTTTTTTACGCAAATAAATGTTTTTGCTTCACACATTTCCACACAGTTCGCTGCCACAAGTGTTAACTCACGTATCCACAAACGTTTTCTAACAATCCAAATAGGAACACGTGAGGATAGAAAAGCACACGTGAGAAGAACGAAGAACTTCAGAAGTTTTTTTTAACCCTTTATTTATACAGTCAGAGTGGGGTGAATGAAGGTGTGAGAGTTTCACCGTTTTCCATCCACATTTTTTGATGTTGTCGGTACCGGGGCTTGAACCCGTGATCACAGGCCCACCATCTCTAGCCACCGCGCCACCACTCCCCGTAGTTTAAACCATCAAAAGCGAAATGAATCAGAACATCTTTCTAGTCAAACGATCTACAGTATTCTTATATACTCACAGAAGAGGAGCGCCGCAGTGCATAATGTTCTTTTGACGTATATGTGACTCTTCATTATGTGAATGGGCACCAACTACAGTACTGTGGTGCTCGGTGTTCTATCCAGGCAGCGGACGGGAGAAGTATGCTGGCTGCAGGAGAGAACACCTGCCTCCTCCTACGCGTGTGCACCACGTGAGCGGGTGTGACGTCATTTATTCGTTTTGTGTTTTTTTTTTTTTTCCCACGCAAGAACAGCAGTACTGTATAAAAGTTTCAGTTCGTCCTCTAACGTCTCCAGCCTTTTTACGCACCATCATCATGACTCCAACTCTTCTGGTCCTCTCTCTGCTCTTCTCACTGAGTAAGTCTGCACACAGTTGTCATTTAAAGTTTTATCAGCTCTGTTGTTCATGTGCTGGTGAAGATTCTCAGTCGTCCAGGACATGATAAAATCAAAAAAGGCGTTCAATACAAGATCAACTGGACTTTATTTGTAACAGAAGACGTTTGGCTCATCATCACATTCGCTCATGTTGTTCATGTGTTTGGGTGTTACACCATATTCTGTGACCTATCGTATATTGTGACCATAGGGGGCGCTGTTGCATTTTTACATCATACTTTGCCATATTTGTTAAAAATACATTATATGAAGTAGCTTAAAGGTTCAGTATGTAATTTCTGGAACACGCTGGAACTTAGGAAAATTTTGAACAGAGACACGTTTCTGGTCCCTCCCCCTCAGAGCCATATATGGCTGTGAGGCTTGCCCTTGCTCTGCTGAAATTCAAATTCAAGCACTGTTTTTATTGGCTGATTCAAATTCAAGCTCTGTTTTTATTGGCTGGTTACAAACTCTGTTTTTATTGGCTGGTTACAAACTTTTTTATTGGCAAATGCTTTTAGAGAAGCAAGGGGACAATAGTTTTTTTCAGAGATTACTTGTCTAAAATCAGTACAGTATGTCAGGAGGTAGTGACAGAGTGAAGAAATATGTTAAAAATATATACCGGTAGTTAGAAAAGTTACTAGAGTTAGAAAAATTAGAAAGAGTTATTCATTTTGTTCTGTTACTTTATTATTGTTTGAACTAATTGTTTGA
>JBBPBX010018757.1:0-15148 GCA_038048925.1 Garcialebias charrua
TTTAACATCAGAACAGAACCAGCAAATCAGGGACTCACATCAGCAAAATGATGTCAACAATCACACATGAACACTTCTCAAAGTGCAGCTTTTAACATCAGAACAGCAGCAGTGCAACCAGTGCGTTGATGAGTGTCCATGTGCATGAGAAAGAAGTCCATGAACTCAGAAAAAGCTAGAAGCAGCAGAAAAATGAAACAAAATTGTCTTACTTTGACTGAAGTGTAGGTAGACAGATGTTTTTCTCATGATCAAACCTGCATCTTGCTCAACAATGAATGTTTGGAGCATTTACTTTTCCACTGTCATGCGCAGTGTCACGCCCATGCCCAACTAACAACAGCCAAGGGGCAATCCCCTCCCCCACCTCGCCGATTGCCGTGTGTGACGCAGTTACGCCGTAGCTCGATTATATACTTGTAATGGGGCTCGTTCGTAGGTCACGTTTTTTCTGCCGTACGTCGATGGTATTCTTCTACTTTGGCTCGTTCGTAGGTCCCGTGGTTCGCAGGTCGGTGGAGTCGTAGGTCGGGGGTTCCCTGTATATATATATATATATATATATATATATATATATATATATATATATACATATATATATATATATATATATATATATATATATATATATATATATATATATACGTGTGTGTGTGTGTATTTACAGAAATCTAAATTATCTTTAAATACAGCTAGTCTCCAAATTTGTTTGTTTTTCTTCATGCAAGAAAATGTGTATAATTATAATTATAACCGGTAACATGAAAGCCATAGATGTTGTCCTGGAAATAGATATAGAAATAGGAATGGTAGATTGATGTGGCAGCCATCCTGAATCAGATTGACTCCAGAAGGTATTATATATGTAAATATATAGAAAATTATTATTTTCTGAGTATTTTATGAACGTTTGTCTAGTGGTACTTAAGATATTTTGCTAACAGGCACAGGCACTTGGCTTATTACCTATTTTCATGGCATCAGGTGAGCTGCTGTTGTTGTACAGATAGTTTAGTTATTGGTTAATATCTAGCCCTGTCAGAAAAACAAAAGGTTACAAATCTGGGAGTGATAACAGATCCTTCCATGAAACTCAACACTCATGTACAGTAAACATGATTGTTAAACCCTGTTTTTTCCAGCTGAGGCGACTGTCTAAGCTGAAGCACATATTGTCCAAAAATAACCTGGAGACAGTAATACACTTATTCATTATATCTAGGCTTGATTACTGCAATTCACTTCTGTTTGGTATCAGTCAGACCACCATTGCACGACTACAACTGGTTCAGAACGCAGCAGACCAATTTTTAACCAGTACATGCAAAAGAGAGCACATTGCACCAGTCTTGGCCTCCCTGCACTGGCTACCGGTTCATCTTCGAATCCAGTTCAAAATTATCCTATATGTCTACAGATCGCTGAACAGTCACGCATCAATATTTGATGAGAGAAACGTGTGTTTTAAATTAGACACAAGTGACACAGTAAGGGGGTGGTTTTACTTCACAGGGTTTGACTCTCAGTTGGGACTTTTCTGTGCAGTTTCACATTCTCTCCAAGCCTACGTGCAGGTTTTCTCCAGATACTCCTCTTTTCCTTCAACAGTCCAATAACAGCCAGAATAAGCTGCAGCTCCCCCGTGACCCTGAAAAGGATGAGGTGAGTGGAAAATAATGACTGGGGGAAAAAGGGGAGAAATAAAGAAGGAAAGCAAATTATGAGTTGAACATTTCTGTGTTTTCATTGTGTTATTGGAAATGAGCCATTTCATGCTGATTGCACGCAGATTGCTTGTTGGTTGCACCCACCCAACGGTTAGTGATTATCAGTTTTGCTTACTGTTGCATTCAGAATTCATTTGAGACTAACAACACAGCAACATGTTTGTGAAAAATGGGCATTCTCTGGTTTTATGTGTAGCCATTGTGGCAATACATTCCTTTCGTTTGTTTAGTTTCTTATGATGATGCCTGTAAACATGTCAAAGCTGGGACTTTTGTAGCTTGCATATATTTCTTTTCACTGCTATGTGTAACATCAGGATGGTTCTGTTGACGATCAGTTGTAATCATATAATCACCAAACAAAGGGTTTCCTTGCTGGAGCATCACAGCAGGAGACAGCAGCAGAGAGACGCACTGCTTTGGTCACGTCTCATAACAAACACCCTGTATTTCTACGGCTTAAAATGTGCCGAACACTCAAGATATAAGAGGAAATCCTTTTTGTACCATATACAATTATTTGTGTAAATACTAAAGTAGTATTCACATTGTTATTATTACTATTATTAATTTCTTTTCTGTACTCTCATATGAGAACTTCAACTCCTTCAGATAGGTGCTGACTTTTGTTTTGTCACATTTTAACACATTTCAAAACTGTTTTTTGTTTGTCCTCATTGAACTATACTTTGACTTCTTCAAATCGTTCGAAAACAGTTAAAAAAAACAGATTCTGGACATGTGCTCTATTTATTATTTACAAGCTACTTTTAGCTTATTTAATTACTTCTAGTTATTAGCTACCATTTTACTACTTTTAGCTAATGTTCTATTGATTTCTTTTTTAATAAATATTTTCTACTGCCTTTGTCTTTTGCTACATTTAGCTTTTAGCTACTGCTTTGCTATTTTAATTTATAACTAGCCAGTTGCTACTGTTAGCCTTTTGGTATTTTAGATTCTAGTTAGTCTTTTTTTGGCTATCAAATTGTTATTTTTAGCCATTAATTAGCATTTTATACTGTTATCTGGCCATTTCCTACATTTAGATTTTATACATCGTCCGAACGGATTAAAAATAAATAAATAAATAAATGAATAAATAAAATAAAAACAAACAAAACAAGAACAAAAAAAACTGGTCGAAACATTTAGTCTTTAATCCAAAAGACTGTCTGTCTGAGGAGCTGTAACTTTTCATGGTGGTTCAACCAGTGGTTGATCAACTGGTTGACAACATATCTTTCAGATGTCTTTTGGGTTAAAGACGAAACATTTCAACCAGTTTTTATTTTTATTTATTTGAATCCGTCCTGACGACCGGACTTAACTTTTTTTAGATTTAGCTCTTTGTTGCTTTTAACGAGTGTTCTACTTTTTTGAGCTTTAACAACTCCAATTCAGCTTCTTCAGTACATTTCAGAAAAGCCATTCAGAAGTCAACATTTACACAGATGTTTCACAGAAAATGTAGTTTAGTAGAATTTTCTTTTTTGTGTCACTGGTTGTCAACAATGCAGATTGTCTAAACTTTAGATTTTAGACTGATTTTTTTCCATCTTCTACATGTTTAGCATACACAAGACCACACTATTTTATTTTGATAAAACAAACTCTTTTATCACACGCAGTGAATTTTTATTTGCAGATTTACTGTGTTGTTACAGTGAATTGGTAATCACAGCAAGGAACTGATTGCAGTCATCTTAGCAGTTTGAGAGGGCCCTACAATGAAACTCTCTGTAAAAGCTGTCTTTGTGTAAATACTGGGTGAAGAAAGGAGAAAATACTAAACTTCATTCACTAAACAATCATTAATCAGGACAAAAAGTTAATACTATAATACTATAATAAACCAATACTACAATTTAACTTATAGCATTTTGTAGCTCACTGAGCATCTGCTATAATATTTTTAGGATCTGATAGCCAATGCCCCTAGCGTTAATTAGCTAACTACACTGGGCATGAACATTACACCCATTATATTTCTTCAAGCAACCACTGAGAAGAAGTGTTACCCATGGCAGATTCTCTACAGGGGTTACCTTGGCAGATGCACATCTAATTACACCTATAGGGAGAATCTCTTGGCTAACAGAATGGTCCCATTTACACTGAAAATGGGCAATTGCCGGTCCTGTAAGTGCATGGCAATGACAAAGCACTTACCGTATTTTCCGGTGTATAGGTCGCACCTTTTTATGGTTTTTTCATGGGCTGCGACCTATACTCAGGTGCGACCTATATAGGCTTGTTATCACTTTCGGTGAAACAAATTTTTAAATCCAGCTCATTTCACAATTACGTTCATTTATTAAGGAAAAGTTCAGCTCAGACATATATTTGCTATAATTTTTATCAAACAAATAATTGTTTTTAAGTGTTAATCTTCTTAAAAGCCTTGCTGTGCGCTCCTGTGGCAGACATTTGCAGCAGAGCTAAACGTAGGTGCGACCTATACACCAGTGCGACCTATCTAGGGATTTTTCCAATCTATTGGTGATAATTGGACAATGCGACCTATACACAGGTGCGACCTATACACCAGAAAATACTGTAGTTTTATTAAAATAAACAATGTACTCACAAAACTGCTTTAAATGCATTGTGTGTTGTTCCTTCCCAGTAGTTCTTTTATTACGGCTGACACATTTGAGGCTAAACCTTGTCTCAACCCTGAACTCTGCGTGTGGTGTTTAATTGCATGAATATTTCAAGAGTTCCTGCAAGTTCACTTACACGTATCAGCAAGATCACACTATTTTAGACAACATGAATATTTCATGAACACATTGTGTTGCAATACTCCCGCAAATTCTGTGTGTACTGAAAACAGCATGAGGCTGATCAATACATACATTTTTAATTGAAGGTAATGGTTCTTATCCTTTGAAGTTACATGGAAGGGTTATAACTTTACTGTCATGCTATATGCAAAGTCCAATTAGCTGACTATCATCACCTTTTTGTCAGTCTCGATTTGGAAGTTATTTGGTGCAATGGTTAAGTCAAGTAAGTAAGTAAGTAAGTAAGTAATTTTTATTTATATAGCACATTTCCCAGACATGAGAGTCACAAAGTGCTTCACAGGAGGAAAAATAAAATCATAAAATTATAAAATCACAGAAATAAAATCATAAAATCATAGAGATACTATACAAAAATCACAGAGATACTATACAAAAAGGTAAAACATAACTAGCTCTAAAAACAATGTACAAAGTTAACCAAACGCCTGTCTGAAGAGATGAGTCTTAAGACTGTTTTTAAATGCAGCTGTTGACTCGGAGCAGCGTATTGTTATAGGGAGAGCGTTCCAGAGCCTCGGAGCCACCACTTCAAATGCTCTATCGCCACGAGTTCTAAAATGAGTTCTCGGAACTGTCAGCAGTAGCTTATTGGAAGACCTCAGAGTTCTGGATGGACAAAGAGGCTTCAAAAGGTCCAATAAATATTTAGGAGCCTCACCATGTAATGCTTTAAAAGTTAATAATAAAACTTTAAAATGTGACCTAAAATGAACTGGGAGCCAGTGTAGAGAGGCCAGAACCGGAGTGAAGTCAAGCAACTTGAGTGCGAGAATATCAGGGGTTCAGGGATCGAACCCCTGAGTAAGTGTGTTTACACATTTCTTCATGTCACTGGAGTCACACATAGTCATCTTTCCCTCAAGTTATTCATTCATTTTTTTTCTTTTTTTTCTTCCATTTATAGATGGCCTCCCTTCTCACCTTATAGCCATCCTCTCACACCAATATGTATTTATTTTTTTATTTTAATAGAGAGAAAGAAAAGATAGAAAGTAAGACAACAAAACAATAATTATCCACAAAAAGAGCACAAGGCAAACACACCCAACCTCCGTCCGCAATCCTGCAAAGCACATGACAGAACACAGCAACGAAACATACATGCATAAAGACTAATAATATTCATGACCTTGCAGTAGATTTCTATAAATAAACATACCCATACCTACAAATATATATACAGTATACATACATATGCATTCATATCACATATCCATCTACATATCTGCATATGATATCTACATATACATCCCTGCATCCATTTGTGTGTGGTTGTGAGCATGCATAAGTGAATAAGGTTCCTCCAATAGAACACTCAGCAGCGACTGTGAAGCATCAGAGATCCGTCCCTCCAAAGCCAGAGGCAGACGAAGGGGCGATCAAAGCCAAGACCCCAAGAAGGACCCCGAGCCCAGAGTCCCCAGGGCCACCCGAACAGGACAAGCCACTCGCCCACTCCCCAGATCCGACCAAGGGGAAGAACCGGACGAGCTCCACCAGCGGCCACATACAATGACCCCCGGGGGGCCAACAGCGACAAGCCCACAGGCCCCCGCCGGAGCCCGTTGCACTGACGTAGCCCCAGGCCCGGGCACCGAGGCCAGGGGACGCCCACCCCTCAGGCCCAGACCCGATAGGACCAGAGGACCCGAGCCCCATCAGGCAGCCACCAGGCCGAGTCGACACACGCCCAAGCGCCCAACCCCCAAAAACGACAGCAAGGGCCCCCAGCCCTCCCGCAGGCAAAGGGACACCCACCCGGGGGCCACGTGGTAGGAGCGTGACATCAAGTAGCCTTAGATGTAACAGAGAAGGGGCAGTCCAAATCCCAGCCTGACAATTATGCCCCTTTTCCACCGGTCGGCTCGGGTCGGATGTTACGTCATATGTGCGTCGCAGAGACCCCCTTTCATCCTTTTCCACCGGATATTCCGTGCTGAGCCGCGCGAGATTTCTTGAGATTTTCGGGCTGGTTTCAGAGGTGTACTGAGGCGAGCTGACCCGCTCCGGAAGGAGGAAGGAGGAGACTCGAGCAGTTTTCACGGAAGCAAGGGACGCGATCACTGCAGGACTTTACATGATAAACACGGTAAAAACAATTATTATTTTTTAAATTTATAGCAAAGATGGGTCTTCAGCTGAACGTGTCCTTAATAAAATCACGTACTGCTCAAAACTGCAGGATTTCAAAAAATAGGTTCGCCACGAGCAACACGCGGCGCGCGGGCGGCTTTATGTCTTTAAATGTAGCTCAATGAACAGGTATAAAATATATTTCATAGCTGACTTTATAGTACGAGGGCTCCTGAGCTTAACCACGCTTTAATATTGTCACGTAGTGGTCAAATATGCTGCATTTAAAGTAGTTTCGCTTTGACTTTTTCCAAAACCTGTGCTTGCACAACGAAAATAAATTATAAAAATTCGAATTTTATTTCAAATAACTCCAACAGGATACATTTCGTATATGAACATGTTGTGATCACACTAGATTTTTTTGAAAAATATCAGCTATGTGGTTTTTGATAGAATTGATAATATGTGATACAAAGTACAAGGGAGAAAATTAATGGTGGTAGCTTGACACATTTATGTCTATAAAACATTGAATTTTATTTCAAATAACTCCAACAGGATACATTTCGTATATGAACATGTTGTGATCACACTAGATTTTTTTGAAAAATATCAGCTATGTGGTTTTTGATAGAATTGATAATATGTGATACAAAGTACAAGGGAGAAAATTAATGGACGTAGCTTGACACATTTATGTCTATAAAACATTGAATTTTATTTCAAATAACTCCAACAGGATACATTTAGTATATGAACATGTTGTGATCACACTGTGTTGTTTAAAAAAAAACAGTTTCTGGACGAGTAGGATTCTGGACCCCGCCCACAGAAGGGGTACAAAAAAGCTGTGGAAACAGAACATAGATGTGACCCGACCCGAACTGAGCTGACCTGAGCCGATCCAACCCGAGCCGAGCCGAGCGGTGGAAAAGAGGCATAGACATTCATACACAGACACACTCACTCAAACCCACCCTCATCCTCACTGACACAAAGACAAACAATAACAACACGTTCCATTCATAATCCCGATACACACTCTATACCCCCTAGGTCCAGACATGTACCTGCCCCCTACGTGGGGGAGCCCGTACCCAAACCCAGGAGGTAGGCCTATTCATTCTGATGTGGAGAGTAGCCGACATCCAAGAATCGGCCCAACCCTCTCTCTCTGCTGACAGGACAGGACACCCAAGCCCAAGCAGCCCCAGGGAGAGCGGAATGCCAGCCCCGCCCACGGCAAACCCCCAGGCCCCGAACCCCCCCACATACCAGGACAACCCCTGACGGCCCACCCCCAGAATGACCGCCAGGCAACCAGGGGGGTAAGAGAAAAATAAATAAATAATATATATATAAATAAATACATAAATAAATAAAATTGAAATTAACAAATCTAGACCCCGACACACACACCCCCGTCCCCAAATGTGCTGTTGGTGAGTGTTGTTGTAAAGTGTACTTAAAAAGGAAAGAGAAGGAGCAAAGGCTGGCATTATACCAGTTTCCCCTCCACTCCAACTCTAACCCAGGCCCTAATTGTCTAAATGCATAATTGAGTGAGCATAGGCACAGGGGGCGAGAGTGATGTCATCCCGCCCCCCATAACCATAGTGCTCATTCCATTCCCTATATGTGACTTTTATGAGGATGTTTATGAGTGAATGTCTAAAGTGTATAATAAAATTGAGTCCCAGGTGGTTCTGAACAACAGAGATGTAAAACCGTTGTAGCACACCCGAGTCTCAAAATCCCTACATGTATTAAGTTGAGATGAAGAGGGCGGAGGTGCGTGGTGAGGGATGGGGAGAAAATATCTGCAGGAACAATGCTCCCGCAGCGAGTCAGCTCCCCCGCTGACCCTACATACCCCTCCCCCCCAGTTTGCCAAGGTCCACCCAAGGAGCGAGGCAAAAGAAAACACCTCTCCGACCGCCAGGCCATTGAGTCAAGACCAGAGAGGGACACGCCCCGAGGGCCGCCAACAGCAGAACCAACAGCCCACATCCACCAGGGCCGCCACGACCCCTTACGAACCGCAGTCAGCCCGCCGCCCAAGAAGACACAAAATCCCATATGGACGACACGGCCAACAGCGCCCGCCCAACCGCCGACAGAGCCAGGAAGCACCGAGAGCGGGCCCCAACCAGGGCCCGCACACCGGCCATGCATAGTCCCAGACCATCATCAAGGACATCCACTTAGTCCCCACCCCAGAAGAAATACTACACCCACCCTTCATACTAACAACTTTCAGAACACATAACACACTAGACACCCAGGCTGGGTTAACCCGCCCCCTCCCATTGGCCACCAGTCACGCTCCCAGACACCCAACCCCCTAGCACATGAACCCCCAACCCACCAGCGAGCCGAGGGCCCCCGGCCAGAGCCGGGCACCAGAGCGCGAGCCAGCCCATAGCCCGGCGACCCGCCCGCCAGAGCCCAAGACCCCCGATCCCCACCAGGCCCAAGCCCGGGGACGACACGCCCCCAGAATCCCAAGCTCCCGGCGCCCACCCCGAAACCACCCCAGCACAGCCGGGTCACCGACCGGCGACCCATGACCGCCGCCACCGACCACCCGAGGGCCCGCATGCCGCCCCCAGCAGACATCCCCCAGAACCCCCCGGTCCTCCCCAGGTCGAAGGCAGGGTCCTCCCCGCCCAAGCAGCCCCAACCCCCCGGCGCCCTAAACCCCAACCTCCCCCCCCACCAGCCCCAATGCCCCACAAGGCCAGATCCCAGACCCCCCACCCTCACTACGTAACGGAGCCGATCAAAGAATGCCAAATAGATTGATCCGATGTGTCGGCAGATGCTGTTTCAAGACTAATATGATCTAACAGAAGATTTTTATACTGATTAATGCTAAGATTATTTTTATTTTTCCAATTTACGAGTATGGTTTTCTTTGCGATGCATAAGGCAGTGAAAAGCATAAAGGATGTATTTCTAGTATAACATCTTCAAAGATACCCAATAAGCAAACAGATGGAGAGAGTGGAATATTATATTTCAAACATTTAGACAAGTCTTCACATACCTGTATACAGAACCTCTGAACGGGTGGACAGAACCAGAGTGCGTGAATATAATCATCAGGTATATTGCCTTTACACTGTGAGCAGTTGTTAGATGGTGTAAAACCCATCTTAAACATTCGCTGACCTGTATAATAGAGAACCTTATATTGTATTAATTGTAAATTGGAGATTCTAGTCAATTTAAATGTATTTAATCATACTTGAGACCAGGTCTTTTGTTCAAAGTTGATTGATAAATCTGACACCCATTTTTCAACAGGTAGTGTTATGGAGTCATCAATTCTAGACAATTTTTTGTATATTTTAGATAATAATTTGGGGGGTTGAAGATTAATGAACTCTAACACACATGTTGGTGTTTCCAACAACGTTTTATTAAGCTTAAATTTTTTTTTACAATAGACTTAATTTGTTGGTATTGTAGGAAATATTTATTATCAATGTCATATTTTATTATTAATTTATTGAATGGAATAAAGTCTATACCCTCAAATATGTGTTCCAGACATTCAATTCATTTCATTCTCCAACCTGGGAAATTTAACATATTATTTTCTTGCTGTATGTCAGGATTGTTCCAGAGAGGCGTTTGTCTACATAGAAACAGTGAAGACTTTGTCATTTTCAGATACTCCCACCATGCTGTCAGAGATGAGCTAATATTGATACTTTTAAAGCAGACATGTCTTTTTAAATCTGTACTGATAAATGGTAGATCTGAAATCCTAATATTATTACATAAATTTTTTTCTATATCTATCCAAGTTTCATCTAGTGCATTCGGTTTTAACCACTTTAATATATATTGTAACCTGTTGGCTAAATAGTAGTAAGAAAAGTTTGGAAATTCTAATCCTCCAGTATCACCATTCAGTTGAAGGTTTATTTGGAATCATTGAGAATAAATAATTTATTCTCGGCAGCACCATCATTTTTACTGAGGCAACTCTTCCCATAAGTGATATGGGTAGAGATCTCCATCTAGTAAGATCGTCTTCAATTTTCTTTGATAGTGGGATATGATTCAATTTTATTAAGTCTTCCAATTTAGGAGAGATATTAACACCCAAATATTTAATGTTACCTGATTGTAGTCTTTCATTGAGAGAATTATTAAACACGCAATTTATTGGAAGAACTGTAGATTTTGTCCAATTTATAGAATAATCAGAAACATTTGAGAACAAGTTTATTAATTTGATAACATTAGATATTGAGTTTACTAAGTTCTCAAGAAAAAGCAAAACATCGTCAGCATAAAGACTAATTTTATGTTCTATGTTTCTACACTTTATGCCTTTAATATCAGCACTTTGCCTTATTGCTGCTGCTAAAGGTTCAATAAAAATAGCAAATAATGCTGGTGAAAGTGAGCAACCTTGCCTGGTACCCCTTTGTAAACAGAAGCTTGAGGATATTTGATTATTTGTCCTGACGCACGCTGTTGGTGAGCTATATAATATTTTTAACCAGTTAATGAAGTAGTTCCCAAATCCAAATTTATTTAAGGTAGCAAACACAAAATTCCAATTTACTCTATCGAATGCTTTTTCTGCATCTAAGGACAAAATAGCTGTTTCAATATTTTTAAAATACGAATACTCCATTACATTATATAATCTGCAAGTGTTTGTATTCAAGTGTCTTCCTTTTATGAATCTGGTTTGGTCTGGATGGAGTTATCTTCTCTAGTCTTTTATATAAGACTTTACAAATTATTTTAACATCAACATTAATAAGAGAGATTGGATGATAATTGTTAGGTAATACTGGGTCTTTGCCTGGTTTTAATAGGAGACTAATGTTGTCTGAATTCATATGTGTTGGTAGCCTCATTATCTTCTGACTCAAGTAGCACTCTATAAAATATTGGTTCCAGTATGTCCCAGAATTTTTTATAGAATTCTACTGGATATCCATCAGGACCTGGAGATTTCTTATTAGACATGCTTTTAATTGCTTCATGGAGCTCATCTGATGTTAATGGTGAGTATAGTTTTGATGATTGACTAATATCTAGTTTTGGAAGTGTTACTCTCTCCAAGAATTCATTAATATCCTTATTAGATGGATTTATTTATAAAATAAATAAAACCAGTTTTATTTAACTACAGACTATTATTTTATTTGAATTAGATGTTTTAACGCTTTAACTTTATTTATTCATGTTCCTCAGAGGGAAAATCAACCTTCTTAATTAAACTCTCAGCCTCAAATAAATATATCTAATTTAGATGATTTTTATTTTAATGCTTGTAGGGTTTTTGTTTAAAATCTCTACATTATTTATTTATTTATTGACAAAATATTTATTTTACTCTAAGTTTTTAAAAAGTGTTTATGTGTTCAGCGGTGTGTGTGGTGGTGGTGGGGGGGCTGCAGCTTCTCGCTGTAACGCTTGAGATTTGACGTTATTCAGATAAAAGACGTGGAGTGGATTATTGATCATAACTCTGAAACACATGAACGGACTCCCCGCTAGCTGCCCGCTCTCTCTCTGCTAGCTGACCGCTCTTCTTCGTCACCGCGGTAAAGTTAGTTTCAAGTTGGACGTCTCCGAGTAGGGGCAGACTTAGTGTGGCTGCCCGAAATCAGACTCCATGAAGCGGATTGACGAGAGCAACGCAGCGCTGAATAATGTCTTTTCCTGTCATCTGCGTATGTTTCCCATACACAGACAAAATTCGTCTCTGCATTTAACCCAACCACCTACCAGGTGGTGCAGTGAGCAGCCATAGAAAGCGCCCGGGGAGCTGGAGAATTAGATGTGCACTCATAGACACCCCAAGGTGTGTAGTGGCCGGGACACGAACCGGCGTCCTTTGGGTTCCAAGTCAAAAGCCCTGCCACTACACCATCTTGGCCACCATCTAGGTAAGACACAGAGCTCGAATATCCAACGTCCAACTTGAAACTAACTTTACAGCGGTTTCTTGGTCTCTCTTTTTCCGGTCGCTCATTTGACTTACGTAGCTGTACCAGTCAGAGGAGGCGCCGGACACTTGAGTAGGAGGAATAATTACCTCCTGTTACGGAGGAGGCAGAGCGCCACTTGTTTCTAAAACTATATTTTGTCACGGTCTGATGAACTCCGCATTGATTTGACTGTGAAGCTGCATACACACTTCCTTGCTTTTATGAGACCCGCCTTCCTGTTAGTAATTGGTCAAAACAACGTGAGCTTCAATGTGATTGGATGTAATCGCTGTCCATCAATCAAAGTTAAGGTGAGGTGGACCGTTTAGTCAAAAGCCGGAAATACGTCCGGGGGCCTGAGGTCTTTAACCCCTGGGTACAACACAAGTTGGCCCCATCAACACGTTAAAGCTTCAGTATGTAGCTTTTTTTATGAACATATTTCTTCACTCTGTCACTACCTCCTGACAGACTGATGTTAGCCAGGTAATCTCTGAAAAAAAAAATAAAAAAAATATTGTCCCCTTGCTTCTCCAGGTGGTAAATAAGCATTTCTAAAAAGAAAAGGTGACCCGCCATTTTCCAGCCAATAAAAACAGAGTTTGTAACCAGCCAATAAAAACAGAGCTTGAATTTGAATCAGCCAATAAAAACAGAGCTTGAATTTGAAATTCAACAGACCACAAGGGGGCAGAGCCACATATGGCTCTGAGGGGGAGGGATCAGAATGCTTTGCCTGTTGAAAATATTTCTAAGTGCTGCAGTTCTACACTGCATACTGAACCTTTAAAAGCTCGGCGAAGTGCTTGCAGGTGACGGAAATGAGACGCGCTGCATGTTTTATACCAGGAGGGCGGGGCCTCCTGCTCATGCAGAAGTCTCATTGGCCTTGACAGGCGTGATGAAAGAAACTTCACAGGTGATTGCGCGGGGGTGCAATTCCCATACAAATGTGTTGTACCTCGTTCCCCTCCCTCAGGGAACATTGGTTATGGTCATAACCTCCAGTTCCAAGCTCATTTCATCCAACAGGTCCGTCATCATGATAAACTATCTAAAATTTCATCCATCTCTCTACCCACTTCTTCCTTTCTGGGTCACTGGTGCCCATATCATAGACATCAGTTATAACTGTCTCTGCGAGAGGCGGGGGACACCTGGACATGTCTCCTGTCCATCACATGGAGACAACCATTCACTCTCACCTGTGGACAATTCAGTTAGCAGTCAGCCTAACTTGTTGGTCTGTGGGAGGAAACCAGAGAAAACCCACGCAGCATGGAGATGACATGCAAACCAACCAGGGCTCCGGCTGGGATTTGAACCAGAGGCTGAGAGGACACCAGCTCCTTCAACTGATCGTTTTATTCTACTCTGTCAGGTGGTGGCGCTAATGTACACCCTGCGTTTTACGTTAACCCTCAATAAGGATGAAGAAGAACCAGGTGTTATGCCGAGAAAAGCATGCCTGCCGTGGATTGCACCCCCTGTCGCGGGAACGCGCATGGGGCTCCGCCCATTGCTGAAAGTACCGCATGTTGATGAGAAAACGGATATAAATATAACTTTTGAGGCAACTTTTAAACATATCCATAATATAATCGAGTTGTTTAACTATGAATGACCTTTAAAGGTGGAGTTTTATGGAATTTAAATTTTAGAAAAAACTGTTTTGACCCCTTTATCTGATCTCGTTGGAGGCGAACGCTTTACTGTAACACTGTACACTGTCCGATGAATAATGTTTAATGTCCGAAATCATCAACTTCCAGAAAATGTTTTGTGACAGAGAGGGGAGTTGCAATTTAAGAGGAGAAGGACATTTTAAAAAACAACAACCAGGAAGAGGTTTAGTTTTGTCGGTGTGTGGAGTCAATAAAACAGTTTATCCACTATGTGTCAGTATAACTCTTCACTAGGTTTTACATGGTGGAGTGGTATAGAAGTGAAGATGACTTCAGATGATTTTTGTCAGATGTGACACGGCAGAATAAAGTGGTGTTCAAACAACATGCTGGACTCTCTCTTGGTGTTCTTAAACGGAGCACAGCATAAACAACCTTTAAAAAACGATTTAAAAAGGAGCTTATTGCAAAATATGTTCTATATACAGTAGTGTTTTAAAGTCTATAAATGCTATTGATGATATAAATACTGTTAAAACAATTGTATATCTTTATGTTTAGTTGAAAGAACTTGTCTCCTTTTGGTATTTTGACTATTAATTGATTATAAATTGATGAGTATGAAAGGGGCAGGACATAAGGACAAAGGTGGTCCAAAATCATCCAAAATTTTCAATTAAATAGTTCCAACCAATAGCTAACAAAGATGGAAAATGAATCAAAACATAAAAAATTTGGGCCCAACTTACACTCTATTTATTAATTAATTTTTTATAAAAACACACAACATGATACATACAGTAGAAGAAAATAAAAAAACAGACAAAATAAAATGAAAGGCGGCAGAAGAAGAAAAAATCTTATTTTTTCTGCCCCTTATACTCCAATAAACAATTCATATAACCAACTCTTTTGATTTTCATAACTTAGTTTCAACCTAC
>JBBPBX010018757.1:34549-45228 GCA_038048925.1 Garcialebias charrua
TCTCCCGTCTGTGCGAAGATTTATATTTATTTACTTACAAGAAAAGTACTATGCTGAGAGAAGAAGCAGCATAATAATAATAAAATAAAAATAAAAGAAATGGCACAAGAACTAAATTTGCTAGTTAAGAAGTAGATTTTTATTTAAATAATTTTACAAACCAAGAAATTTGATTGACTTGCTTGAATAATTCTCGGTGGATCTGAGAACACAAATACAGTACAAATTATTACATTTTTATTCAACATTCCATTTAAAACGTGACTGAGAAAGGATTGATTGCAAACATTTCCCATTGTATTTTTCCTGCTATTAAGAAAAAATTATAACAGTATATTCATCTCTGATGTACTGGAACTAAAAACTTATAGTTAAATATAAAATAAATATTTAAATACTTTTGTACATCATGAAAATATTGCCGAATGCTACACAAAGATTTTAGAATTGATCAATCTTGTTTATAAATTTCTAGTCCTAATATTTTAAGTTTTAAAGGCTTAACAGCGTTAAATTAGGACGTTTTAACAGTAGGCCTGGCGCTTACACGAGTGGTCCGATTTAATAAAATTTTAGCGAGAAGGACTCCAAATTGTTTTGCTGAACCAAGCGGACAGATCCGTTTTTATCATGAAAATCTGATGAAGAAAGATCCGATTTTAAATCATCCAAAAATTACGTTTTTTATCGGAAATGAAAAGCTAAGCTAATGCTAACAGACAGCCGAAGCTCCGCTCGTCCGTCTAAATCCGTAAAATTGATAGTCATACTGAATCCGAACGTTTCAAAATTGTGTTTTCTCTGCAAAAAGAAACTGAGAATTCGCTTACCAATTTTTATCGAAATAGTTCTGTAGAAAAAGCCGAATGATGACGAAGCAAGAATTCAGGAGGCCTTGTTGTCATTGAGAACTTTGATACAGTGTTGCCAGATCTCGCGACAGAAACAAGCAAAAAGCCCTAAAACAAGCCTAAAACAAGCCCAACTGGCGACCCACCCCATTGTGTAAAACTAAGACCGTTCTTAACCAGTATAAACATACATTTATTATGGCGTTGCATACAAACGGCAAAAAATATGGTAAACACTTTGAAGAACATATCCACTCTAAAAAATAAAGATACATTTTGCATATTTATACAGATTAATCCCATTAAACCTCTGGGACTCATTTGAGATCTGAGTTTTAAACAAAGAGTGATGACAACAATTGGCAATGACAACAATAAAGACATTCATGAAAGCTGCGTACAACTTAGTAAAAATAAACTAAAAATTGGACAGCTAACCATGCTAAGTGTGCACCCTTTTCTCCCATTTTTTTAAATTATATTATTTCCCCATATTTCCCCACTTATTGGAGCTAATTTTAGCGTGGTCTTGTCACTCTAGACGAAGAATAAAGTGCAATGAATAACAAGCCCAAACAAGCGACTTTACGTTCAATGCAAGCCCAGGTAACCAAAATAAGCAAAATGGGAAGTAGAGAAAATATTACCGGTATACTGCATTGAATTACAATTATTGATGGTTTTAAACTTTTATGATTCATTCATTCATTCATTCAACCTTTATTTATTATATATATATTTATATGATAAGCTTGTTAATTTAAATTAACAACCATAATCAGATCAAAATTAAGTTTAGGCATTTTAGGATAACAAGTCTTACGCCAAAATTACACCACACGCGTTGCGGCTCCGCCCCGCTCCGGTCCGACCTCCGCAGCAAATACGCACCCATTATAATCAATGACAGAATTTACACTGGCTCCACACGGCGGCGGCGAGCTGCGGAGAGCGGACGGCAGTCCGTCAAAATTAGAAATTTTTCTATTTCTGCCGGACGCCGGAGCTGTGCCGTAGTCAACTTTTGAAGATTACGTCGCACCAACAGGAAAAGGAACGAGCACAACTTCCGTATTTACAAAATAAAATCACCACGGGCGGACTAATCCTAGCTCTATACGGATTTATTTGTACAAAAATGCTGTCAAACTATCATTTATGACTATTCTATGACTAAACTATTATATTTATGACTATGACTACGCCTACAAACGCAATACAAGAAATAAATAAATAAAAAAGTATTTTATTCTGAAATGTAAACATCACTTCCTGTTGCTCAAACCATGTAGCTCATTTACGAGAGAAGATCAAGGCAGCAGTCTCTCTACAGTTGTTCTCCTTCTTCCACCGAATGAATTGTTTTGTTCTGACTTACTTATTTATCACTTGATTTATCGCGCGATCTCGCACGTGTCTCGGAGCGGCGCATCCAGGCGGACCTGAGCGGAGCGGAGGCAGTGGGCTTTGGACTCGCTCAGCTGCGACCTGCGGATCGGAGCGGGGCGGAGCCGCGTGTGGTGTAATTTTGGGGTAAGACAAATTTAGCAGGAATTTATTTTTAGACTTGCCAGTAAATTGTCTTTTAAAAGTTTAACTAAATTGATAAAACTTTGACACTTATAAAGAATAAAAAAGTATTCTTGTCAAATAGAAATTTGACTAGATTGTAAGTTGAAACGCTCAGTTTAAATTAATCATTTTCAACATTTTTTTTAGCATACATTAAATAGGTTTTTTGGATTTTAAAAGCTGTTTCACAGTTAAGTAGATTTTAAGAGCTGTTTCCTTTTAGGAGTTATATAATGTAGATACCCGTTGATGTTAATAAAATGTTATTAATATCTTTGATTTAAATAGGTTAAAGAAAACACTCTTCCCAATGATAAAAAGCTTTATTAGAAGTAACTTTTCAGCTAGTAGGTTAAATACGCACAAGAATCCAGCCAACTCGCCAGGAGTAAAAGACACATTTCACTGTTAAAACCTAATTTTGATATTGATTTGCATAAAATATGACCATTAAAGACAAAAAGAGGTCTGGTAAATTTGAAAGGGAATTAGAATAACATATCGTTTGACCATGCAATACATAGGCTTTGACAGCAGTAAGGGTTGTTTTTTATTCAAACAGATTGGGGTTGTGTATACAGTAATAATAATATGGAATATTAAAACGGGAAGTACCGTAGCACTCACAGACACGCCTTGACTGAATACACATTTTTATTTTAATCAATACTTTTCTATTTAGGACATAATTTGGATCTCAGTTTATAATAAGTGAGAATTGGACTTTAAACATTGAAACTTGGAACCACAGGGCAAAATCATCCAGCCCATGCTTTGACTTTTGATAAGTGAACCACTGGAAAGTGGTAAGTGAGGACTTATCTTAACAATTTCAATAAATTGACAAAAAATTAGAGCATCCCACGGTGCCGTTTTAACATAAAAAATTAAAAACAGTACACAAATAAATCCGAAGAGAGGACGGATCTTGAAAACTCAATGAATTGGCTAATTATCATTTATTCTATCAAAGTGGTCCTAAAAAAACAGTACATGATATTTTCTGAAATATAATTGGGCTTCAAAATTTCTAGTTTCAGGTTAAATTGACAATTTTACTCATACGTAAATTAATGATTTTAGATCTGTTATGCAGATCAGATTAATAGGATGCCTCTGTTGAAAATTCACTTTTATGTAAATCAACATTTTAAATTCCATTGTGCAAACCAGAATTGCAGAGGTGACTCTATTCAAGGTAAATGCTTATAACATGATTACTTTGAACCTGGTTTGTTAAGGATTTTTACATTTTTCTATTTTCTCATTTTTTTTCTTAGAAACAGCCTCACGGTGTTTGTCGAGCGGGAAGCGTAAGTCTGATGGACCTCACGACACTTTGCAGAACACATAGTTAGTAGTACATGCATTAAGATAGGTCCATGTCAAAAACACATGTAGCGTCTGATTTTTTGAATTACAGCTACTGTGGTTATTGATTGGATCGGATCAGATTTAATATTAAGGGCTTGTCCAGAAACTGGCTCACTGTAACTTCACCGAGAACACCATGGCTGGACTCCCAGGCTACCCTGCTCAAAATAAACATTTGAGGGGCTTAAAATACAATTGCACTGAACGAGGGCAGTGCACTGGACTTTTATCCGAGCAAAAGACACCACAAAGACTCGGCAAAGCAAAGGCAAAGACGATGAACAATTTAGCACCCAGAAACAAAAATCTCACCCAGAAACAAAGATCTCACTGGATGCTGTGACAAGAGGGGACTGAACAGGTTCTCCAAAAAGACAAAGAGAACAGGTCTTGAAGTCAACCACGCCAACTGTCCAGCAAAAGGTCATGCCCCCCGTATGGATCTGTGAGGATCTGTCAATAATCCTGGTATCGTGTTTCAAAACTGCAGTCTGCTATGATTAATTTTATTTAATGAAACACATTCTCATGATATGGCCTGCTAGAGCAAGGCCACAAGATTCATAGTTTATATTGTACTTATGTGGGTCTGACGACTTATTTTTCCGCTTCCTGTAACTCCGTGATGAAACAGAGATAATGATCCCAGCTCATAACCCTGAATCAAGTTAATATTTATATTTTTTGTTTTTTGCAGATTAAAATTGTGTCTCCACAGACATTCATTTTGTGGAGCTGAAGAAAGGATAGCAGATTATCCTTGACGGGAGTGCATTTTGGTTGGTCTGGTTTGCCACAAAGGAATTACAATTTTTATAGCTTTATGCTTTCAAATCTTAGATACAATAGGAACAAACAAGCAAAGCAGACAGGAAAACAAAAAACAAAATATAGATGGAAATAGCAACAGAAACTAACTAAAATAGTGAACAGTGTATATTACAGAGAGGATCAAGACAAATCACATCATGTTAAAGGTGAGAGAATAGAAGTGGGTTTTTAATCGAGACTTAAAGACTGTGAGTGAGGGAGCCTATCTGACACTCAGTGGCATCTCATTCCTATATAATAATGTAATAAGGGAATATTAGGAAGTGTTCCTAGAAATAACTAATAATAATAAAGACTAAATCACTAATAAAATTGATGATGGCTCATAAAAGGAAACAGCTCATACATTGATTAGATCATCAGTTATACAAAATAACTTTTTAGATTTTTATATTCAACAGCATAGCCATTTAAAGGATCATTTAAGAAGCACATTGTACTGTAGGATAAATCAGATAAACCTACAAACCACATTGCTTTTATATATGTTGTTTAATAAACAGGTACTGTATATGTCGTTTAATAAACAGGTATTTATTTTTAACAGATCCAAAGAGAAAAAAGATGGGGGACGCCCTGGAGTTTGGATCTATTCAAAAGGTTGATTTGAAAGGTTGATTTTGAAATGTGGTGGTTCTATATTTTTAAAACACGACTGACCCTGACTATAGACTGGACTTATTTTGAGCACATGAACCACATGTTTGTATTGTAAATTCTTTATTACTACAGCGCTGTATGTCTGTCTATACAGCTGTATGTCTGTCTATATGTCTGTATGTCTGTCTATGTCTGTATGTATGTTTAGACTTTTTCCACAGACTATGAAAAAGGTAAAGTATTTTAAGTGAGTATAAAACATCTCCTGCTACAATGATCATGCTAATTAAGAATAACTTACTAATTAAAAACTAACCTCAAATCAAAGTGAGTGATTACTCATTTTCACTGAAGAATGAAATCATTTGTTGTTGTTGTTTTTTGCCATTAAATACAAATGTTTTAGATAGTAAGAATGGAATTTTATTTTAAGTTTAAAGAAACAATTATTATTATAGCCAATTACAGAATTTAGTTTAAGTTAACAGATTTAACTCACTAAGGAATTACCCACAGTTAGGCCTTCCCCAAACCACAATTGGCTCATGAGATCCAAGGGGGGGGGGGGCTTGAAGTTTTATTTAACAATTTGCAAGTTTTTTTGGTGTCCAGTTCTTCTCTCATAAGACTACAGGTTTCCGAAACTCCTTCAGGAGGAGTTGCCAGTGATGTCAGAAGTGAATCCCGCCTCAGACTGTCTTGCTAGAGACGGCTTGAAACGAGGGTGAACGGGACTCCAACAGGTGGTGGAAAGAACGAGTCGTCTTCTCGTGAGAAAGAGCAGCAGATGCTACAACTGAGACCGTGCTCCCCTGAAAAAGAAGTTTGGAACAATCGCTGAGCCAGTTTTGAGATGGATCTGGTCAGAGCAAAGCTCCCCACTTTGTCAGGACATGTGGCTTGACTACCTTATGCCACACACAATTCAGGTTTGCGACCTGCTACTATGCCTACAATTCATGCCTGAATGGACTAAAAACCCAGGAACAGGCAGCTGGACAAGACTACATGACATCACACTGTCTGAAGAAGGTAATGATGCCCTCTGCCCACAGGGCACACAAAAAGCTCTCCCCAAGAAGAAAAAGACCCGCACAGAAACTCACAGAAGAAAAAGACTTGCACAAAAGCTCTCTCCCAGAATGAAATGAACTTATTCCGTAAGCAAAAGCTTTCCCGCAGAAAAAAACTGGACTTATTCCACACACAAAAACTCTACCCCCCAGATGAAATGGATTTGTGCCCAACAATTTATGCCACAAACAAATCCCCAAGGAACAGAAAGAACTTGTTCTGAAAACTGGACACTCCCTCCCCACTCGTCTGCTTGCAGACGCTGAACTTACCCTTACCCTCCCACACCAGAATAAGATGGATGCTGTGAAGAAGAATGTTTGATCTATTTCATTTTTTAAATTCAAACCGGTTGTTTTCGCTTTCCTGGGCAATAGTTGATATCACAGAAGTTTCAAACCAACTAAAAGTTTATTTTATTTTTGTGCCCATAAAGGGCTGTTTTGTTGTGTGTTTTAGAATTATTTCCCACATCTTTGAAAGTGTATAAGTTCTATTTAATTGTTTAACACAACAAATTAGATTGGTTCTTTATTTGGTTAAAACAAATTAGATTGGTTCTTTGGTTAAGACAAATTAGATTGGTTCTTTTTATTTTAAAACAAATTAAATAGCTTATTTCTTTTATTTGTTTAACACAAATAGATTAGTTCTTTTATATATATATATATATATATATATGTTTCTTCTCAAAAGTTCTATTTCTTTGGAAAAACTTGGTTTTTGTGGGTAAATAGACTAATCCCTGCTAGATATATTATTCCTTTTAAAACTTTGACATAAGCCATGAAATAAGACCATACTCATTGCAGACTTCTCCTCAAACCTTTATTTCTCTCAAACATTGAAATAAGTCATAAAATTTGACAATCATCACTACAGAGATCTCCAGAACTTTAAATCTCTCAAACCATCCTAAAAAGGTGATCCTGAGTCATCAGGGCGTTACTGTAGAGGCAACAGGATGGTCGGTATGTGTTTTTTTGTCCTCTAATTAGAAATTCGGCCTCAGGGGTTGTTTTCCATACCACTCACATAATTGACCTTTTACCAGTTGACGTCATCACGCAAAGCTCGCCAGAAACGAGCGTTCTGATTGGACGGCAAAAAGCCGAAACCGGATGCAGGGGGGTGGGAAGGAGCCGAGGAGCTTCGTAATGATAGCGAGTTGTAATTTAGAAGCTTGATTTCTTAAAATAGTGGACAACCACTGGTCAAAATCCCTGAACATTGTGCCGCCGATACGAGAGGAGGTGATTATGTGCGCTGATGGAAAATGGGGAACTCCTTCAGGCTTTTTGCGAATGTCCAGCAGGGTGAGTCGTTGTGTGTAGTTGTCAACAACCTGTATTATCCAAGCGTCAGAAATAAATGTTTTAAATTTCTCACACCAATACTTCTGATATTTAAACTGATTTGGTTATTGTTACAGGTTTAACATCTTCTGTTAGCTGCTATAACTACCATGTCTTCATAAAAGCTGTCAGTATACTGTAAGCACAGTATGTAAACAAAAACATGACGTTTGAGTCACACAAATGTTCATAGCGTCCTTATTTCTTATTTGATTTCTGTAAACTATGTCTTAAATTAAGCCTGAGACAATTGGTGATGTTGTGATGTGAAAAATAATAACTATCCCAAGAGATACATTTATTAGCTTTCCTAGGGAAATTTAATTATCTTTGATTTACTAATGCACTTATGCTGTTTATACAGCTTACACTTTAGACGTAACATGTGTGAAAATCTTAAATATATTACAAACAATATATTTTGCATGTGAATTCCATAATGACACATACAATAGTTGTATATTGTGTTTGTGATTGTTTTTGCAGAGGAGGTGGCTGCAACCATGTTGGAAATACATTCTAAACCAACCTGCACCCAGTTACCTTGTACATGGAAGGGACCAGCCCAAAAACGAACTGCACCTGCTACTTGGATGAGCTGCAAGTTTTAAAGTGAGTTTAATCAGTGTTCCTGAAGACATTTCATATTATGCTTATAACACAAATACCCAGAAAGGTGACTTTCAGTGAAACTTCACCAACAACTGGAATAATACAATATCACTTATCTTGTCTTATCCCAGTCAAAAAACTATTCAACATTGTACAATTGTATTGTATTGTGTTAATTATTGTTGTTTTCTAGTGGCACTAGATAATAAATGCAATCACATATGTACGGTTTTAAATGTTTTCTACAATGGTAAGATCTGGAATAGTTTTTTGACATTTTTTAAAAAACACTTCTACAAACAGATTTGCTAATATGTGTTTGATATCAACCACATTTTTCATGTTGGTGTCATTTAAGGCATGACATCTGTGTTGAGAAGTTTTCCAGGAGAACGCTGAACAGCCTGCGTTTTGACCCACGACATCCTGATGACCGGAATGAGCCCACCATCACTGCTGGCTGGTCTTCACAAGGACATTTTGAGCGTGGAGCCATTCTTGACCTATTGCAGGTTGTAGTAGTAAATATTAAAAACCAATAACGCTTATCTGTATCCATCCATCCATCCATTTTCTTCCGCTTATCCGGGGTCGGGTCGCGGGGGTAGCAGCCTAAGTAGGGAGGCCCAGACTTCCCTCTCCCCAGCCACTTGGAGCAGCTCCTCTGGGGGAATCCCAAGGCGTTCCCAGGCCAGCCGAGAAACATAGTCCCTCTAGCGTATCCTGCTTATCTGTATGTTTCTTTAATTCCTTTATTTTGTCTAGATTTTAAAACTTCATGTTTTTTTTCTTTTAAGACATGCTCAAAGACCCTGGCTGCAGTTCTTGATCCAGACTCTCCCGCAGATGAAGTAGCTGACGACCGCGGCCCCTGTTCAATCTCCACGCTCTCCTGATAATGATCAGTTTATATATGATAAAGAGGATGGGATGATGGAGATGTTCAATATTTATCATCTAAAACTAATTACTCTGACCCAATAATTATAACCCAGCTCACTTATATCAAATATTCTCTGTTCCCTTTAAACACTTATATTTGATAGTACAAACATGTTGTTTGCTTTTCTCCTTGATACAGAAAAGACAGTCTTCTAGCCTTGACAATGTTTGGATTAGATGTTCTTGTTTGATCAGAACCATGACTTGTTTGTTTTATCTGTAAGACGTCAGAACTTGTCAAACTCCACCTCCTTCTTGTTTAAATAGCTTGTCATGTCCAGTACAATTCGGAATTGTGCTGGACAATGTATTTGAGACCAAACTAAGTTTCAAAAGACATTAAAAAGCCTTCCCCTTTGCAAAGTTTGTTTGTCTGTTTTAACACTGTTCTCTTGTTTATCTTGTGTGGTTTTTATTAAGGTAACAGGGGTTTAAAATCCCCATCACAGGTACTCTGCCTAACAGAGGAGCCAAAAGCCTCCAATAAAAGATATCTCCAGCTTGATCCTGCCACATGGAAGTTAATTGAAGAACGCATGTAGTGTTGATCACCCCCCTCTCTTCACGAGATGGTTTGTGTCTGTTAATGTTGTTTGTTCATGTTTGATGTTCAAGTGTTATAATATTGTGTTTTTGTTCCCAACTGCATGTTTTTTGTTACAGATTTTCCATGCTAAACTTGCTTTTGTGTTAATGTGTTCCATTGATTTTATATGAATTACAAATCCAGTGACTTCAGTTTTAATGAAAAATGTAATACAGTACATGTCCCCTCTATTACTTTTCTTATTGAGCAGAGGAATGCTTGGTCTCTTCTCACTTTGATCTATGTCACATGTACACACATTTAAAGTCATGTTTTGTTTTATCAATATTTATTTTTTAAGGATATTTAGGAGGTAAATTATTTTTGACTTTTTTCTTTTAAGACATGCTCAAAGACCCTGGCTGCAGTTCTCGATCCAGACTCTCCCGCAGATGAAGTAGCTGACGACCGCGGCCCCTGTTCAATCTCCACGCTCTCCTGATAATGATCAGTTTATATATGATAAAGAGGATGGGATGATAGAGATGTTCAATATTTATCATCTAAAACTTCATCGACTATGGTGAAAAAAACTACCTGTAATTATTACTTTATCCAGCCCTGAGCTTGACCATTATTCATTTCTTATTGCTAAACATGTCAGTGATGTAACAAAATATTTAAAACTTAAAATATTACTCTTTCTATTTTCAAAAGTCCTGAAGCCAAAATGTTGCCGCAAAAAAAGAATCCATAACTGATGCAGCACTGGCAGCACTTGTCACTAGAGTCACAAGTGTTGCCAGATAGATTCGAGATTTTCCAGCCCCAGAATCTGTTAAAATCTGCCACATCACACAAACAATTACCCAGTCACTATATTGTTACAGTATATTTACTGTTTGAACATGAACGCACATGTATACAAGTCGAGGTAATTTA
>JBBPBX010018758.1:6757-33594 GCA_038048925.1 Garcialebias charrua
TATATGTATATATATATATATATATATATATATATATATATATATATATATATATATATATATATATATATATTAGGGATGGGGCAGATCCGATCCAGTATCGGTATCGGTATCCGATACCAGCATTATTTAAGTATCGGGTATCGGATCAAACCTGCCGATACTTTTCCGATCCAGTTTCAAAGAGCACTTGTGTTCAATCACATTCTGTGACTGCCCTTCTTAACATTGTCTGAGATAAACCCAATGAAGACACTCTTAAGCCTTACAATAGGGGGTTCCCTATTGTAAGGCTTAAGAGTGTCTTCATTGGGTTTATCTCACACAATGTTAAAATGAATACATAGTTCCCACACACGTGACTAGAATTCTAGAATTCTGGAATTTCCGCCATTTTAGTAGGATAAACCGACGCGAGCAACCAGAGCTACTCTTGACCAAGGCGCTGTGGTTGGAGTTGAGTTGGAGGAATAAATGTCAGACGAAGCGGTACTGCCCCCTGGTGGAGAAGGGCAACAAGTTGTGAGTTGGAGAAATAAATCATGTCAGACGAAGCGGTATTGCCCCCTGGTGGAGAAGGGCAAAAAGTTGTCACGAAGAAGTTACTCTGAGTGTCCACAACGGAGCAGATTCGCAGCTTTAAATTCATGGATGGATGCTTAAGATCCAGTAACAGAGTTGTGAAGGACGTCCAGAGCTCGTCATTGCTGTCTTCATGTTAATAACAGTTCTGGTGAATGGCAGAGTAAGTGATTACACGTAGATGTGACGTCCCTCGTAGCTATAGCAGCTAAGCTAGCTCTTTGCTAATGGTGTTGTTTACTGCGTGCTAAGCTACGTAGCTTGAGCTACAGTAAATATAACCGATTTTTAACATAACAAAGAATAGCTTGGCTAATGTAACTTGTGCCACAGTAAATATCAGCCATGTGTACTTTAGTAAAAGCTACATCGGCTATGCTAATCTGTGCTACTTTTTTATCTGTGCTACTTTAAAGCATAGATATTAAAGATCGTTGCTTCAGCTTAACTGATGAGCTTGTTAGTAAGGATGGCTGATATTTCTCACATTACATTATTTATTTAGCCTATGACTGCCTTTCATACTTAAATTAGTGTTAACAAAATAAATTATTTATAATTATTTCTCAGTCATAGTATTAACGTTTCTCAGTAAATGTCAGATATTTATTTTCCACTGTGATTTGCCTTTGTTAATAAAGTTAGTGGTGAAAAGTTACAATTTGGTAACTCCTTTTACCGTAATCCATTAGTTAAATATTGCTTTAAACCCTGAAAGCATTTTGTTTTCTCTTTCTGTGTAAGATGCTGAGTCCCAGGAGATCGATGAAGCTGGATGGATGAAAGATGGATGAATCTGCTTTTCAAATACATTTGGTGTTGCTGTGAAAACACACATTGCTAAATGAACGTGTGCTTACCTTTAGTTTGAATAAAACAGTTGTACCAAGTTTCACCTTGTTTATTTCAATAATTAAGTTGTTGTTTAATGTCCAATAATGAGAAGTTCTACTGCACATAAATAAAACCTACATGTAGTGATTGTTCTTAATTGGCAACTTAACTTACCAGTTTAGTGTTAATTATTAACATGTACAAAACATAAAAACATGCATGTTCCTGTTCATCCTCCAGTAGTAGACTGATAAAGTTCAGAATAAAAGCTATAATTATAAATTCAAAACAATTTAAACTGAATACAATATGAGAACTGTGGGTGATTTTATATATTTTAATGAAATGATTAATCAAAACACTCTTCAACAAGAAACGATGCATCCGAGCGCAGTTTCTGATTTTAAACAAATGAACAGATTTCTCATCATGTGGGACCATCCGACTGGAGCAGCCAACCCCTCCGGATCTGAGACTGGACCCGGGTCTACGAACTATTCACTCATCTGTACCTTAAAAAAATGAAAAGATTAGTAAACATTGTCATTTTTTGCATCACAAAGTTTAAAATAAGACTCCAAGTTTGCTACTCAAAGTATAAAAAATAAATACAGTTGCACCTAACAGCTATCGTACCGGTAAGTGTGGCTGTCAACTTCAGTGTGGGGTTCTGGTCACGAGTGACGGAAGAATGGAGCGTGAGCTTGACAGACGGATTGGTGCAGCATTTGCAGTATTAAGAACCTGTTAATGACCAGATCATTTTTATTATGTCTTGAAACATTAAAGCCTGAAATGGACTGAAAGAGGGTGGACATTTTTTAAACAACTAACACATTGTGTACCTAAAATGTCATTTCCTCCAGGATGACTGGCAGCTAGTTTGCAGAGCTGCAGCAGACTCAGGACCAGCTTCAGTAACACCCTATCAGTAGGATTAGCTGCAGAGGACAAAAAGAAAAAAAGTTTTTATATACAACAGGTTTTTATTCATGCAAAGTTTGTTTTTGTGGAATCACACCGTGACATTTTCTGAGCAGCTCTCGGATCTGCTCTTTGTTGTGAGTTTTGCTTGTTGCATTACCTGTCTCAGTTTGAGACAGTTTATCTGTCATTAACGTGTGTGTATCAGCCTGATGTCACAGGGTAAATAAAGGTTCAAAATAAATCATTAACAAGCAGCTTCCTAACAACAAAGAGTCTAGGATAAACACGGGTGGGACACCTTGTTCCCGTGAGTGTTACGAAGTGGAGGTTAGCATTAGCATAGCGTTGCTAAGCTAACGTCAGTAACAGAAGAGCAAGAAACTGAAAAAACTGTTCAAACACACACAGTTTCGCAAAATTATTCACATAGAATCTTTGTTTACCTGACTAGAAGTGATCGGAGCGTATTCTTGATGTTGTGGAGGGCAAATCCTTCCGGTTGATATTACACAGCCAGTAACCTACGCTGCCACTAGTGGTCAGGAAAGGAAGTATTACCAACCAAAATGGCGGAAAACCCGAAATACCTCTTATGTGACGTCACGTGGGAACTATGTATAGTTTAGGTGCAAAAGTTCCATTATACAGAGTCAAATACCTGAACAGTATCGGATCGGGAAAGTATCGGTATCGGTCGATACTGAGTTAATAAGTATCGGTATCGGATCGGAGGTGAGAAATGTGGATCGGTGCATCCCTAATATAAAATAGACTACTACTTACTACTACCTGTACTACTACTGTATTCCTACATCACGGTTTTTCACTTATTGCTGGTCTTCAGGGTATGGCTCCCCCGTGATAAACGAGGGGCTACTGTATGTCTGAAACTTGACTGTCATATCAACAGCATGGTTAAGTCCTCTTTCTTTCAACTGAGGCGCCTGTCAAAAATCAAGCCCCTCCTTTCTAGGCACCACTTAGAGACAGTAATCCACGCTTTTATTACTTCACGGCTGGATTATTGTAACTCTCTTCTGATTGGAGTTAACAAGGCCTCGCTCTCACGGTTGCAGCTGGTACAGAATGCTGCTGCACGATTTTTGACTGGTACAGGCAGACGTGAGCACATCACTCCAGTTTTAATGTCCCTTCATTGGCTTCCTGTCCAGTTTCGAATCCATTTTAAAGTTTTATTGTTTGTTTTTAAGTCTTTGAACGGTTTTAGTCCCTCTTATTTGTCTGAACTGCTTCACCTTTACATGCCATCACGTGCTCTTAGATCCTCTGACCAGATGCTTTTAGCAGTCCAAAAAACCTCTTATAAATCCAGAGGAGACAGAGCCTTTTTAGCTCTGGCTCCTAAATTGTGGAACGAGCTGCCACTGAAGGTCAGGCAGGCCCCATCAATATCTGTTTTTAAAACTCGTTTAAAAACACATCTTTTTTCATTGGCTTTTAACCTAGAGTGAGATAGCATCTCTGTCTTAATGTTGCATTCTTTTACTTGTGATGTTCTGAATATTTTATATGATTGTTTTTATTGTTTTGTGCTTGTTTTTGTCATTGTACAGCACTTCGGACGGCTAATATGTTGTATTTTAAGTGCTTTAGAAATAAATTGGTATGGTATGTCTTTTTGACAGAACGCAGATTAAAGGTTAATCCACTGAAGAATGCTGAGCTAACTAACCGGTTTCAGATAAATTATCTGGCTCAACTTCATAAATCTGTGAGCCATTTGCTCAGAAAATTAAACAGTAGTGTATCTGATTTCACACATTTTCACGTGACTTCTACCACAACCTGTTAACACTCAGATTTTGATATTGAGGGTGACTCTCGGCTACTACCACACCCATTTTTACCTCTCTATCTATAAAACTGACTGAGTTATAGTCGTTTATGTGTTTGCTAAGGCGTGTTAGCTGTGGCAGCCATCTTGAATCAGGCTTCTAAAGCTCCTAAACTCGAGGCATGAGCAAGAGCTGTGTTGAAACAGAACATCAACTTAGCAAAAAATATATTTGAACTTATAGCTTAAGGCTCTTTGTTACCAGCAGCCTGCCCCAGAGACACACTTTGTTTAATTTATTTAATAAAATCTTTCAAATAAAACTGAAAAGAGTTTTGTAAGTTACTGAGCAGCACAGCCCAAGCGTCACTCCGTGTAATTAAAAGTCCTGAAAGGAAAAATATAGCAGACACTTTTGTGCTTGTGGACATTTACCAGGTAAATGTCTTGCTGCCAGATATTTTAAAGTTTGAACAATTTACTGAACAATTAAATTTTGCAAACAAATTGATAAATTAATGAAAATTCCTTTCAAAATGAGTTTAAAATTAAAAACCGTGTTTCTTCGTGGAAAATCCGACTACACGCGAATGCAACATCTGTGACGTATAGGAAGGAGGACCTTCAGTCTGCGTGCTAGGATGACTCATAACGTATTCTCTGCCGATCGCCTTTTTTTTGTTTGTTTTTGTATAACTTGAAAAATGCTGTTACGTTGTGTCACATTTGGGTGTTCTAATATCATCAGTGAACAAGTGAGCCTAAATTAGGTGTGTAGTCGCGTGTAGTCGGATTTTCCTTGAAAAAACACGATTTTTAATTTTAAACTCATTTTGAAAGGAATTTTCATTAATTTATCATTTTGTTTGCAAAAACGAACATAGTTGAATGAAACAAGATATATATCTTGTATCATTTTATGCAAAGTTCAAAGATGATGTCAGTGGACCTTTAAGAACCTTTAAGAAGTTTTTGTCCCTTGTCACAGAGCAAAGAAGGGGATTTGGAAATAGCCTCCATCCATCCGGCTCATGAGCATGATAACGTGTAAAAAAATAAGTGAGGTACCAACTTCCATTTTGGTATTTTAGTGCATGGCTAAATCTAGGCGTAAGAAAGGTCGCAATCGAAAATTGAGTTCCCATTTCAAAATCCAAGTGGCCACCACCATATATTTATATGTAAACCAGCCATCTCTGTCATTTGAGGAACGGCTTTCTAGTTTTTAGATTGCTTCAAAGTAGAGTTTGCTCAAATGACTGGGGTGGCCTGAGATTAATCTAAGGTGGTCAAGGCCACCATTGGCCTCCCCCTGGCTCCACCACTGCATGGTGGTGAATACATTTGCTCCCTCTACTTGCCAGGATCGGTCACTCTGAGCTGCCTCGGACAAAACAAAACAAGAACCTCCCTCTGTTCTCCCCCACAGTGGAACTCCTCCCCACTTGAATATCTTGCACCAAAAACATTTAGGTTCTCTTCATTCCTTGTCCAGTCCAGAGAAACACTCATCTCCAAAACTACTAACATTCACTGTTCAAATCAGCAACGGGGGGACGCTGACGTACCGATTTCCTCGTCCTCTTCCAGGGCAGGCAGGCCTTGCTCTGGCTGCTGGGTGTGTACGGGGAGCGAGTCTCTAGCGCCCCCTACACGTTGGAGTCGTTCATCGACGGCGTCGGGAGCGAGGCCTCTTTGGGAGTGAAGATGGAGCTGCTGACGGCCACCATGAGGCTGTTTCTGTCCCGTCCAGCGGAGACGCAGGACATGCTGGGACGGCTGCTGCACTTCTGCATAGGTGCGTGTAGAACAGGAGAGAAACGATGGATAAAGACATGAATGGGGCCGATCCGATCCAGTATCGGCTTCTGATACCAGCAAAATTTAAGTATCGGATTTTCCGATCCAACCTGCCGATATTTCCGATCTGGCTTAAGAGCACATGTTTTCCACCATACTCTGTGAGTGCCATCTTAACATTGTGTGAGTTAAACCCTGGGAAGACACTCTGGGCCTCACAACAGGAAACACCCAAACTTTAACAGCTCTCAAGAGGCAGGTCTATATCTCAGACGTCCTTCTCACTCATGGTGCAGCTGGAAAACTAAAAAACCGCTAAGCATTATGGGAAAGACAACACAGTCCACTCCCCTTAACCACTACGGGAGTGGATTTTGTTGTCTTTCCCATAATGCTTAGCGGTATTTTAGACTAAAATGCTACTAATACTAATGCTTAGCTGTATTTTAGACTAAAGTGCTACTAATACTAATGCTTAGTGGTATTTTAGACTAAAATACCGCTAAGCATTATGGGAAAGACAACAAAATCTACTCCCGTAGTGGTTAAGGGGAGTGGACTGTGTTGTCTTTCCCATAATGCTTAGCGGTTTTTTAGTTTTCCAGCTGCACCATGAGTGGGAAGGATGTCTGTGATATAGACCTGCCTCTTGAGTGCTGTTAAAGTTTGTGTTTCCTGTTGTGAGGCCCAGAGTGTTTTCTTGGGTTTAACTCGCACAATGTTAAGACAGTAGTCACAGAATAGTCGCAGTTCAAAAAATGCAGCCTCTTATACCTGAACGGTATCGGATCGGAAAAGTATCGGGATTGGTCAATACCCAGATTTAAGTATCGGATCGGAAGTAAGAAATGTGGATCGGTGCATCCCTAATAAAGACACGAATGTTCACCCTCCTGTGTTTTGCAGAGGAGGAGAGAGACGTGTGCGTACGTGACCAGGCTCTTCTCTATTATCGCCTGTTGCATTGTGGGATTGAAGAGACACGTAGGGTCCTCCAAGGCCGGAGGTCGGACCCTTCTCTGGGCGTTTTGATCGGGCGCCAAGCCGAGCCCGTGAGCCAGTGGGCGAGCAGCTTTAACACAATGGAGCCTCTGAAGAAGGATGCTGTGGAGGCGGAGTCGAGCAGCAGGGCGAGCCCAGAACGCGCGGCGCCGAAACCCAAACCAAGCTCGGATCTTCCCGACACACTGGACTGTGGCCCCGTTGAGACGGTTCAGTCAGGTGAGTGGTGACACTAACATTAGGGGTGCGAATCTCTCAATGTCTGGAGAATCGATTCGATTCTGATTTTTGGTGTCATGATTCGATTCAAAATCGATTTTTTTATTTATTCAGAAACGATTTTTGATTCAGAAACGATTTTTCTATAAAAATGGTCATAAATTTAGTTTCAGTTTTGTAACTGACGAGCTGAAAAGAATAAACAACAATGTAAACAAATAGAACATTTATTTAAAACAATAATTTTAGGTTCCTTATTGTATCAATTTTTTTTGCATCGTTTGATATTTATACCAAAAATAGGAACAAATAATACAGGAATGCATTAAATTCTGTAACTTAACCAGTATTAGGTTAGCTTTTTGCTCTGTTACTTATAGAAGATTATTGTTTGAATTGATTGTTTGAACTTGTTTTGTTTTTGAAAAAAGGGGCAGATAAAATACGATTTCTTCTTCTTTCTGCCACCTTTCATTTTATGTATTCTTTCATATACTATGATACAGTGGTGGGCAACGCTAATCAAAAAATTAGTTCCACAATTTCTAAAACGCTTATTAATTTTTTTAGGTCCACAATTTCAAAAGCACAAATGTCTTATGAAAATTAGGGGAAGCTAATCTAATCCGCTATTTATATTCGACAATTGGTAGCCGGCAGCGTTATGCAATATTTGCACTACACTGCCAACTGAAAAGTAACTAAAATGATCCTAAAAGGATGAAATTACAAAAATCAAAGGATTTATTTAATACTTTACGTACATATATTCTATTCGGCCACAAAATTAACAAAAAAGAGAATGATCTTTTAATCCCTAAAACCACTTTTAAATCTCAAATACACGGGTGTGTCGCCACCGCATTTATACATAAAAGTAACCCAAATACATAAAACTAACGACTCACCGTCGAGTGGTCGACACAAAACACACAATAAAATCCTCCGGCCACGTTAATTTGGCTTGAAACAGCGGGGTTCTCTGCGGATTTATCCATTAGTAACCCAGCACAACCAACCAGCTAGACACAGAGTTAGCGTCCAGTTCACCTCTGACCCGGAAGATGTCAACATTCTATAGGTAGTCAACAGATTTAATGAAAAGTAACTAAAATACATAAAACTAACGACTCACCGTCGAGTGGTCGACACAAAACACACAATAAAATCCTCCGGCCGCGTTAATTTGGCTTGAAACAGCGGGGTTCTCTGCGGATTTATCCAAGAAACCCAGCACAATCAGCTAGCCACAGAATTAGCCTCCGAGTTCACCTCTGACCCGGAAGATGTCAAGATGGAATAGTCCATTTTTAGTAGGGGGATAAAGAAATCGACCGGTTTTTGTATTGCGTATTTAATGATCGTTTTCATCGTAACTATAATTATTTTTATGTTAAATGTACATTAACAAGCAGGATCAATGTTAGGGATGTAGGTGCGGGGCCGGGGCCCCTGCTGAAATGGGATCCCCAGGCACATGGTAGATCCGAGTCTGTTCTCCGCTCTGCTCCCTCCCCCTCCAACCCTCCCTCCTCTCTGCTCTTTACGGTGAGGGAGGGGAAAAAGGTAAAACAAGCAGCTACGGAGCCAGCATAAGAGCTTGTAAATAAGTTTATTGGTTTTTACTGATAGATAATTAGTTATTAGCGGTACTGCATTTTAAATAAAAATAGCACAAATCCGCTTATGAATTATAAAAGTTAGTCAAACCACAAAAACGCTGACAAAAAGTTTAGGTCCACTGTAAGCGGATTAGCGCTTTAGCGCTCTCTAGCGGTCTGTGCCCACCACTGCTATGATATATGGTTTTATTTTCTTTATCTTTGGGGTTTTAATGTAAAAAAATAAAATAAAATTTGGGGGCTTTTATAATCGATTCTGAATCGCCAGGACTAAGAACTAGATTCTTTAAAAAATTAATTTTTTTCCTGCACCCCTAACTAAAATATAGTTTTCATTTAGTGAATGGAAAACAGGATTTATGGCTTGTTCAGTCTCTCTCATGGTTGTGGAGGAGTTCTGGCCCACTCTTCTTTACATTGAGCTCTCTGAAGGTCCACCACAGAGTTCAGTCAGGCTGAGGTTCTGGTCCTGGACTGGACTACCTCACACTGATGGTTTTCATTTTGACTCACTCTAACTCAGTAACATGTAAAATCATAACTTGTTTTTGTTTTGTTTTGGTTTTTCTGTTATTTCTCATTTTTAATTGGATTTTTTCAGCGTCTCAGATTTGTTGTCTATAAATTCAGTTTCAGGGATGAGCTCAGGGACAAACTGTCAATTCTAAAACAAACAAAATAAAATGAAATCTGAAAAATACACTTCAAAAAATTAAAGGAGTTGAACTCAAATAAAACATCAAAAGCTGCATAAAGTGTTTGGTGGTTTTAAATAATAAAATCTGTTGAGCCTGATTTCCTTCCATACACGTTTGTTTTACGGTGCCTTCATGTTTCAGGTCATCAAAGAGCTAAAAGCTTCACCTTTTTAGCTCTTTAAAGCTAAAGCTGACGGTGATCGAGCCGGACACCTCGTGTCCCCAGCGTCCTCACTGGTTTCCTGTTTGTCCTCTGCAGGTTGGGGTCATCATCCAGACCCCCCCTCTGCCGTCACGGCCCCCGGCGCCAAGGCTGCCATCACTTTGTCTCTCTCCCCGGCCGTCAGCCCGGAGGAGTTCGAGCGCCTGTGGCTGCAGCGACCTGCTCTGCATCCAGAACACGGTAATGACATGTGCATCCAGAACACGCTAATGACATGTGCATCCAGAACACGGTAATGACATGTGCATCCAGAACACGGTAATGACATGGGAGGATCATCTGTGGCTCGTCTGCTTCATTTAGCAAAACACACAAGTGTTCCGTCAGAATAAAGATACAATTAAAATATTTGCACATTTATTCAAACATCGAATTTAAGGCTCCGTATTTTTCTATCTCCTTTTTTTTGGCCAAAGAAAATGTGATATTTTCCTTCACCTCATTTATTAGACCAAAATTAGTTTTTTTGCTTATAAATAGATTAATGCAGAAAATGTCTAGATGTAAAGATGCATCAGAAAATACTCAGAATTTTATATTAAGCTAAAACTTGTTGTGGTAAGAACAGAAACAGACGCGGGGATAGTCAGGATGTGCAGCAGAACAGCTGGCATAGCCCTACAGAACCTCACTGACCTACAGAACCTCTCTGACCTACAGAACCTCTCTGACCTACAGAACCTCTCTGACCTACAGAACCTCTCTGACCTACAGAACCTCACTGACCTACAGAACCTCTCTGACCTACAGAACCTCTCTGACCTACAGAACCTCTCTGACCTACAGAACCTCACTGACTTACAGAACCTCTTCGACCTACACAAGGCGAGGTCAGTGATCAAAGCCAGGCTGATTCTGGCAGATCCTGATCACCACTCCATGGTGAGTTCAGGTGTCTTCCATCTGGACGTGGAGCTGGTGAAACACTCACTCATCCCTGTAGAGATGAGACTTATCAACACACTGATGGTTTCTGTTATTTTAATGTCTCGTGTAGTGGACCTACCCAGGGTCAAACTAAGGTTTTTGAACTGTCCAGTGATGACCTTTACTGACCTCTCAGTAAAGCGAGACATTTACTACAAATTATTCCATTAGTTGTAATCTGAGAACATAGTCACCAAAAGAGACTATTTCTATCTTTGATTTTAGGCTGATGTGATCAAAAGAATAACTTTTGTCATTTTCATGATATATGTTATATGCTGTTATTCTTTTAATATGGAGTATTACTGTGTCACTCCTGCTGTGTTAAAGTTGAAGTCTCGGGTCACAGAGGCCCGACCGTTTTGTTTAGAAATAAGAAGACAGTTAATCCGTTGTTTGCAGGAGAATGACTCCAGCTTCTCTGTCTTTTTCCTAAACAATTTCCCTCTGCTCGGGCTGTAACCTTGGGTCGTGATAACGGCAACTGCTTCCACGGACCAATGAAAAAGACACAAGTCTCACTCCTCTCAGGACCTTCTATTAAGTTCTAAGCTGTTGCTGGAACTGATGAGTCTGCTGGGAGCTTCAAAGAGATGTGAACTTTCCCAAAGAGCTGGGTGGACGTTTGGTCAAACGCTAAGGGCACGTCATCCAGCTAGGGACTGATAACATGCTGTTATGAGTCCACTTGGAACAAGCGTAAGCTCAAAACTTTGTTATTCCTTCCTGGAATAAGTTTATCTTGAAGTCAGAGGCCAGTAGCTGACATATTTTCTGATGACCAACGCGAAACCAGGAGACGTTGAAAACGTAAACAAGGACCAGCTTGGACGTGCTGGGCCTGAAGGACTCTGTGCATCTGAAAGGCTGGTGTCATCTCTTTATTCAGACTCGTCGTCGAAGGTAAAGAGCTGTTTACAAACGTACCTGGGGTTTAGCAGAAGTCGGATGGGAAGTGTCATTTCTGGTTACCCTCAAGATAAATAACTTCCTCCTTTAACCTCTCCTTCTTAAATTTCTCCATCTCCATTTCTAAGCTGGAAACTATATTTAAGCTAAAGAGCCCTCAGACTAAATATGTTTAACATCCAGTATTTATGTCTGTTGTGTTGTAATTTAACTGTGCTGACGTTTTAAATTACAAGAAAGTGAAATCATGTCAATCAAGTGTAATGGTGTTAATTTAGTTGATTTATTTTAAATAAATGATAGTGTCCTTGACATATCAAACTAAGTTAACGTCTCCTGTCACTTAATGGCTTTATTTATTTATCCATCATAAAGATCACAGAAATATTGGGTAAACTGAAAAAGAAAAGAATCCGTGAAATTACTATTCAATCTGAATAAGTAAATTAATTAAGGATAAAGAGGTCAGCTTAATACTGACCCCTGCTAAAATCCTTTACATCTGGGTGACACCGTATGTGTTTAAAGACACAATCTGGTGGCTCCCTCGTGTTCCCTTCACTCGTCTACATTTTTTGTTCCTACTGACTGTAAACACATTGACCCTCAGGGATAACATAGATTCTTGGACTTGAACTTGGTAGTACCAAGAATCATCCCTAGCACGTGCATGAGAGCTTCGTACAACCTTCATTTATAAAAGTAACATTTCCCTTTAGCAGAACCAAACTAGTTAAGGCTTTATCACAAAATAAAGAAACCTAAAAGGCATTTTTTTGTGCATTTAATAAACAATAACTCATAGTTCTTATTAATAAATTCTTTTTGACCAGAGCTAAGCTGAATGATTTTTGAAAAGTCTTACTCAGTTCATTCATAGAAAAATCCATGTAAAAATTGTTTAACACTGACTGTTTCTGTTGGAAATGGTGATGCCGGCCTTTTTGTGACAAATTAGAAAATTAGTGTTTATCCTCGATTAACAGGAATACCAGATCTTCCTCCTCCATCATCATCTTCTAAAAATAAACGTCCACTTTGCCGCCCTTGCTCTCGATACATCGTTTCTGTTTGCATGTGTTGCTGCTGCAGTTTCTCTTTAAAATGTCTACACCATGTGAGCAAGAGCAAACGTCTCTAGAAGTATTTATCAACCAATGAGCAACGTACGATTTAAATTGACCCAGTTGCAGCTGATTTGACAGCCATGCCTGTGTAGCCCTAAGGACACCAGGACTGTCCTTCATTTCACACAGCTGCAGGTGTTTAAAACACGGGTCTGATCGCATGCAACACAGTTATCAACAGCACAGTTGCTAAACTGGAAACCGTTCTGTGAGAGCAGTTTTAATGAGAGTTGGTAGGAGAGATCATGTTTCTCCAGTTTTAGCTTCTCTCCATTGGCCTACAAAACTCTCAACAACCTAGCTCCATCTTATATTACAGATCTTATTGTTCCATGCTTTCTTAACAGAGCACTTTGCTCTCAGATTGCAGGTTTACATGTGGTTCCTAGAGTTTAAAAAAGCAGAATGGGAGGAAGATCTTTCAGTTCTCAGGCTCCTCTCTTGTGGAACCAACTTCCAGTTTCTGTCCATGAGGCTGACACATTGTCCAGTTTGAAGACTGGGATTAAGTCTCTCCTTTTTGATAAATCCTATAGTTAGGGTCGGCTTGGGTTTCCTGAGCTGTCCCTTAGTTATGATGCTATAGGCTTAGACTGCTGGAGGACAACCTGACCACATGTCCTCTCTCTGCTGCTGTCTACTTGCTCTACTCTTCCTGTTTGTATTTGTAATTATTTATATCTTAACATGTTTTAATCTTTCCTCCTATAGAAACCACACCTGGACCTGTCATTCTGTGTCTGTTTCTACTTCCTGTCCCTCTCAAACCCAGCTGGTCGAAGCAGATGACCGCTCGTCCTGAGCCTGGTTCTGCTGGAGGTTTCTTCCTGTTAAAATTGAGTTGTTCCTTTCCACTGTCTCCTTTGTGCTTGCTCAGGATAGGAGACTGAGACGAAGTGAAGATTCAACACAATCTGATGCTTCCTTCCATAAATAACTTTCACTAACTGGTTTTTGTAATGAATGCGAATGTTTCTGTTCAGTGCCCTGAGACGACTTCTGTTGTGACTCGGAGCTATAGAAATAAACTGAAGTGATCATGTGCGGAGTTAATGGACATTTAACACCATCATTTACCTTTACTGAAATGACTCGGACACACGAGAGAAAAAGAGAAGGGGTCTGACATTGAAGTGAACTTTAGAAACGGCGCATCACCACAACAACAGGATTTCCCTCATTGCATTAGCTTTGTGAGTTGGCATGATCAGATTACACCTAATTACATTTTGCATTTCAGCTGCACAGAACAGGCTGTTCAGGTGTAGCCCGTGGTTACAAAAAACATCCAGGCTGCATTGGTCAGAGCATGACTCGGTTTTCTGCTTCTGGGCTGGATGACACAGCAAAATAAATAAAAAGAATACTGTAATCAAATCTAGTTATTTTAGACCAACTCCACATCTAAAGAATTATGTACTGTATTTTCTGGTCTATAAGTTGCACCTTTTTCCCTAATTTGCATGCCCTGCGACTAATAGAGAGGTGAGACTTGTTTATGGATTTTTCCCATATTTTTAGACAAATTTTTGGCTCAGATATGACCGTTTTTCATTTTGGCAAAAAATGGTGCAGTACCACTTTTGTCCGCTAGGGTACACCGACCATTCCCACCTCATGTGTCCGACGGCAGCCTCCTCTGGTCGTACTGACTCTGTCGCTGCCCGGCCTCCTACTCTGGAGCTCTGACACTTCAAGTCAAAGTCAAAGTCAACTGTCAGAACTGCAATATGTACAGGACATACACAGGATTGAAATTGCGTTTCTCTCAGTCCCTCGGTGCAACAGTAACTATTTAAACATTGAAACACTGAAACATATAATAATAGACATAAGCATAAAATAGTAAAACTGTAACACTGTCCTGAGTTTTTGCATAGTGGTATAAGAGTATGAAAATTTACACCAACTCTAAAACTAAAACACTAAACATTTAATGAACATAATACTGTCCTGAGTTTTTGCATACTAGTATAAAAAAGTATAAAAAGTATAACTATAAAATAAACTAAAGGTTCTAGCATTGACATTTGCAAAGTGGCAAAGCAGCATATGAGTTAATGTACACAGTATATGTATGAGGTAGTAGTTGATGTTGTTATAGAGGCAAAAGTGGCATATGCAGTAAGGCACATTGGGCATCCTTAAATAAGGCTGGTCAGAGAATACTGTATATGTATCAGCAGTGGTGTAGATATAAAAGTAGTGTAAATGTAAACAGTAGTAATAAATGTAAGCAGTAGTAATAAATGTAAACAGTATTAATAAATGTAAACATTGAATGTAAACAGTAGTATGTAAACAGAGAATGTAAACAGTATTATGACTATAGGCAGTGATGTAATACAAACAGTGCAAATATGAGAAGTAGTGCAAACTGAATGAGCACATGACCGAGAGTTTAGTGAATAACCCGTTTGATGACACAGAGTCCAGTGTTAAAATCTTTGTGTTGTGTGGTAATGTGTGAGAAAGTTTTTAGTGTTAAGGCAGTTCAAATGGGAGGGGAGGCAGAGCAGGCAGAGTGTTTAGCATCCTGACTGCCTGATGAACAGAGCTGTCTCTCAGTCTGCTGGTTCGAGCCTGGAGACTCCTCAGTCTCCTCCCTGATGGCAACAGGCTGAAGCAGCTGTGTAGTGGGTGTGTGGGATCACCTGCCATGCAGAGGGCTTTCCGAGTGAGGCGGTTGCTGTGTAAGTCCTGCAGTGAGGGGAAGGAGGTGCCGACGATCTTCTCAGCTGCTCTCACGATGCGCTGGAGGCTCTTGCGGCATGATGCAGTACATGCACCAAACCACACCGTGATGCAGCTGGTCAGGACACTTTCTATGGCACCTCTGTAGAAGGTGCACATGATGGGGGTTGAAGCTCCAGCCCTTTTCAGCTTGCGGAGAAAGTAGAGACGCTGGTGAGCCTTCTTGGCCAGTGATGCAGTGTTCCTGCTCCAGGACAGGTCCTTTGAGACGTGCACTCCCAGGAACTTGGTGCTGTCCACTCTCTCCACTGCGGTGCTGTTGATGGTCAGAGGGGCATGTTGGGCATCCCTCTTCCTGAAGTCCACAACAATCTCCTTTGTCTTCTCCACGTTGAGAGTGAGATTGTTGTGTCCGCACCACAAGGCCAAGCGGCTCACCTCGTTCCTGTAGTCCGTCTCATCGTTGTTGCTGATGAGACCTACCACTGTTGTGTCGTCCGCAAACTTGATGAAGTGGTTGGAGCTGTATGATGGTGTGCAGTCGTGTGTTAGCAGGGTGAATAGAAGGGGGCTCAGCACACATCCTTGTGGGGCCCCTGTGTTCAATGTGATGGTGCTAGATGTGTTACTCCCGACCCGTACTGTCTGTGGTCTCCCGGTCAGGAAGTCTAGCAGCCAGTTACACATTGAGGTGTTCAGCCCCAGACTGTCCAGTTTAAGGATGAGCTGTTGGGGGATGATGGTGTTGAATGCTGAGCTGAAGTCGATGAACAGCATTCTAACATAAGAGTCCTTCGTGTCCAGATGTGTGAGAGCTGTGTGGAGGGCAGAGGAGATGGCATCGTCGGTTGAGCGATTAGGTCGGTATGCAAATTGGAAGGGATCCAGGGAGGTAGGGAGGACAGATGTGATGCTTTTCATGACTAGCCGCTCAAAGCACTTCATCAGGATGGGGGTGAGTGCTACTGGGCGATAGTCATTGAGGCATGCGGGCGTTGCCTTCTTTGGGACAGATCACTTCGACCAGCTGGGTTTGAGAGGGACAGGAAGTAGAAACAGACACAGAATGACAGGTCCAGGTGTGGTTTCTATAGGAGGAAAGATTAAAACGTGTTAAGATATAAATAATTACAAATACAAACAGGAAGAGTAGAGCAAGTAGACAGCAGCAGAGAGAGGACATGTGGTCAGGTTGTCCTCCAGCAGTCTAAGCCTATAGCATCATAACTAAGGGACAGCTCAGGAAACCCAAGCCGACCACTTCTAGAGAGTCTACCGACCGTTTCCAGCTCATGTGTCCGACGGCAGCCTCCTCTGGTCGGACACACTCTGTCGCAGCCCGGCCTCCTGCTCTGGAGGTATGAACTACTGTTAGCTGCATTTGTTAGCAAAAACGGTTACTATTTATCTAAATAACTCATGAACTACAGGACAGATTTTCTTTAAACTTACAGAAAGTACTTGGTGGTCATTTACAAACTATTAGCTGTTGGAGTTGTTGTTTGAGCTAAAATTCGATTTATTTATAATTTATTTTCGCAGCGCGCGCGACCGTTTGGAAGACGTCAAAGCGAAGCAATTTAAATCCAGCAGATTTGACCATTACGTGAATTTATTAAGGAAAAGTTCAGCTAAGACACATCTTTGCTATAATTTTCAGCAGACAAATAATTGTTTTTACCGTGTTAATCTTGTGAAAAGTCCTTCCGTGCATGCTTCTGTGGCCGGCATTTTCAGCAGGGCAAATGACACGCTGACGCGTCGCGTAGCGGTGACGCATAATAGATTAAATAAAGGTGCGACACGTTTATGGATTTTTCCAATTTATTGCCAATAATTGGACAAAGCGAATTATAGAGAGGTGAGACTTATCAGGCGGAAAATACGGTACTCCAAAAATGTTTTTTTTAATTTTTTTTATGTATGTTTTCCACAACGACGCACCGTTGTCAGAATTTGTTTTGTTTAATTTGATATTTGTTTTACAATTTTTATGAAATCGATACATATTTTAGTGTGAAAACTTACTGTTTTGTAGTAATTTTATGTCTTCATTTGATCACAATTCTTATTTTGTCTCCAGTCGGTGATTAGGACGGGGTCAGAGATGGGCTCCAGTTGCCGACGACGGCTATGGGGCTATTTTCAGAGTGAATTTGTTGTGTTCAAAATGCCAGCGACACGAGAACGAGGAAAATGGGAATGTTAATGTTTTATCCTGTTTCTTGAGGACGTGACTTTGGACTTGTTCTCTTTTGTTTGTTTTTAGATTTGACTCCTAACTGCTTCCTCTCTTTTGTCCTGTGCTCGTCCAGTTTCCTTCAACGACGAGGCCGAGGACTGCGTGTGGATCAAAGAAAGCATCGGGTGTTTGGTTGCGCCTCGTTGCTCCTCGCGAAGCCTCCAGGCCGCCATGCAGCTGGTCAACATCCAGACTCTTGCCTTTACTCCGCCGCACGCGCTCCCATGGAGGGTCTTCCTGTACACGCACACCCTGCGCACGCCGTGCACGCCCGGCAGCGGCTGCAGCAGCACACTCGTACTGGGGCAGCTGCTGTACGCCGCAGAGGCGAATCAGAAAGGCTCGGCTGACCGGCAGGCGGAGGTGACGGAGGAACCGGAGAAGACAGGAAACAGAGAAGAGGAGGTGAAAGTGACTCTGAGGCAGCAGCCAGGAGACGCCGAAGCTCTGGGAGCGTTTCTGTCAGTCCTCTCCTCTGTGCTGCACACGCTGTCGTCCTCAGAGGAGGCCTGAAGTCATCGTTCGCAGATAAACAAGCATCAAACAGCAGTTTGAAGACAAATCACTGAACTTTGTTTTTACTCTGAGAGTTTAGAGATAAGAACAGGAAGCATCGTTTTAGATCGGGTTAGATGATGAGAGTGCATCAAAACTCTGAGTCCTTCCTGTTTTATTCTTTTCACTGAAAAACAGAAAGAAATGTCACCAGGCCCAATAAATCGACTTTTGAGTTTATAGATATTTTTTCTCCACGAAGCACAGAGCCTCAATAAAACTACCAATAAATTTTTGTTGTAATAATTATTTTCCTGTTGGTGGTTTATTTTAGTTTTCTGCAGGCGAACTACTCCAGCGCTTTTTGTGCCATGACTTGACATTTGTAACCCTCGTGCTGCAGCTCGGCTGTTTAACTCTTTCACTGCTGGTCAGTTTTCACGTTTTTACTCAGAACTGTGCCGTCCCAGAGACTGTGCAACGACACCGAGGCCCTCAGCTCTGGTTTTACTCCACCTGCAGAACGGTTCTGGAGTCTGTGGCTCCGTTAAAAACCAGGCATCCTAAATTCGAGTCTGAACCCTGGTTGACTGATGACACTTGGGCTGCCCGGAGAGAGTGTCGCAGAGCTGAGCACAGATGGAAAACATAAATTACAGATGTTTCAAATATGAATATTGGTGTTATCAACAAACTGTTGGTCATTTAAAGCCAATACGTTCTCCAAATGATGCTGTTCCTTGTTTATTTAAAGATGTTTTCCTCGCTGGAGGTCCTTCAGTCCTTGTTCTGCTGAACAGCAGTCTGTCCTCTGGTGCAGTCCCTGGAAATTTTAAACATTCAACTGTCCAGCCTCTAATTAAGAAACCCACTCCTGACCCATCTGTTCTTGCTAATTATTTATAATTAGGGGGAGCTGCTGTACGCCGCAGAATAAGCCAATCTCTAAACTGCCATTGCTTTTGAAAATCCTTGAGAAGGTAGTGTACAATCATTTTCCGGCATATTTGAAGGAACAGGACATTTGAGAGGTTTTACAGTCTGGTTTTAAATCTTTACACAGTACAGAATCTGCCATTTAAAAAGGTTTTAACAATATATTTTTAGTCATGACTCTCACTGTGCTGTCCTCGTGCTTTTAGGGTTTATCAGCTGCTTTTGTTTTGACACAGTGGACCATAGCATCTTGCTTTGTCATTTGAAACAATGGGGGTAGAGAGTGTCACCAGCACTGGACTGGTTAAAAGGGTCATTCACATAATGTGATACATGAGGTGGAACGAAATTGTGTACTCAAGGTCCCAGTTAGACCCAAAAATAGCAAAAAAAAAGTATAAGAAGAAACTATACAAGGATCTGAAATATACGCTAAACGCGAATAATGGGAAAATAATATGGTATATTAATTATTTTTAAGACCCTACTTAGCCGAGCATACTTTCTGTCTGTCTTGGTATCCTCCTTTGCTCCTCTTTCTTGTGGGGTCCTGCAGGGCTCAATTTTAGGCCCCCTCTTCTTTATCTTGTACCTTCTCCCTCCTGGCTCAGTTTTTAGAAGATATGGGATCTTATTTCATCGAATGCAGATGATACCCAACTATATGTCCCGCTACAGAAAAAAGACTCCATCTTTCTGAGTCCTCTGTCTTTATGTCTGGAGGACATAAAAGCCTGGATGCCTGTGAGCTTCTTAAAGTTTTACAAGAAAAAGACTGAGGTGAATCTCCACTGAGACCCCCTATGTAGATGATGGTTCCTTGACCCAGTACTTCAGGCCAACTGTTCCAAACCTAGGTGTCAACGTTGATGATGTTAGAAAATTATGTCACAGCAGTTGTTAAATTTAGTTTTTTTCCATCTGAGGCAGCTAAAGTAAAGCGGATTAATTCTCAGCAGCATTTTTGAAACAGTAATCCACGCCTTTGTTCCCCCTCGGCTGGATTACTGTAACATACTGTACTCAGTGATTCACGTATCTCTCAGCATCAGAGAGTACAGAAGAATGCTGCTGCACGGCTTTTAACTGGCACATGGAAGTTTGACCACATTTCTCCTGTTTAAGCCTCCCTGTACATTTTAGGATTCATTTTAAAATTATTTTCTTTGATTTTAAAACTCTTAATGGCCTTGCCCTGTCCTATCTGTCCGAGTTGCTACATCCATACACACCCTCTCAATCCCTCAGGTCAGCTGATCAGCTGCTCCTGAGTGTGCTGAAGTCAAAGCATAAGTTCAGAAGAGATCATGTTTTAGCTTCGGCCGCTCCTGAACTGTGTAACGATTGAACATCAGACTCGTCCCTGTCTGTTTTTAAATCTCTTCTTAAAACCATCTCTTCTACTTGATATTTTAAAAAAAAATTTGACTGACCGATTGTTTTATTATGTACAAAACTTTGGCCCGATGAGTTTTTAAAGTGCTCCATAAATAAAGCTAGTATGGTAACCTTTTTACTTTTTGAATTTAACTTCATATACTAAAACTGTCCTGTAGAAATACATACAGTATATGGAGATCTCTTCAGGTCCTTCACAAATATAATTCTCTTTGAAATCTGCTTCAGCTACGATCTTCTGTTTTTAGCTACTATTTAGCTAGTTTTTAGCTGCAGTTTTGTTCATTTTAACTTTTAACCATTGTTTTGATTTATGTAGATTTAAGCCAAGAATTTGCTAATGTCAGATTTCAGTTACAATGTTGCTACATTTATCTTTTAGTTATTACCTGTATGCTTATTTTAGCCCTGTAGCCTACAGTTTTGCTTTTTATAACGTTTAGCAACAATTTTACCAACTGTACTTTTATGTTTATGTTTATTAAATTTGTTCATTTTTTTTACAAAAGAAACAATACAAGACAATCCCATAAATGATAATGTACAAAATATAAAAAAATGAAAGGTAGCAGAAAGAAGAATAAATCTTATTATATCTGCCCCTTTTTTCCAACAATCAGATTAAACAATAATAATCTTCAACCAACAGTACAAAATGACTAACTCTTTCTAATTTTCTAACTAATACAATACACATTACGCTATTTCATATATTTTTTTAACACATTCGTTTTGATCATTTTCTTAAATGTAAACATTGACTTGGCATTTTTAACTACATTCTCCAAGCCATTCCATAATCTAATTCCCTGGATTGAGGTAGAACGTCCCTTCAAACTAGTTCTGAATTGTGGTTTTACAAACATCTCTGTCCCCTTAAGATTATAACAACTTTGTCTTTTAACAAAATGCATTTGGATATTTAAAGGTAATGCATTATTTTGAGCCCTATACATAACTGATAAAATATTATAGTCTACCAAATCATGGAACTTCAATAACTTCAGTTGATAAAATAATGTACTTGATGGATGACGGTAATGTTTTCTAGTGATAATTCTTACAGCTCTTTTCTGTAATACAAAAATAGGCTTTGTGATTGTTTTACACGCTTTCCCCCAAACATCAATACAATAGATTAAGTGTGGAACAATGATTGTGTTATACAACAAATACAGAGCTTTAGAGTTTTAAAGCAAGGGTGGGTTAATTTTAGCTTTTTAATTTCACAAATTTTAATTTTTTTGCTGTGATTTACCGATAGCTATTTTTTTTAGCATTTAGTCATGACTGTGCTGTCCTCGTGCTTTTAGGTTTATCAGCTGCTTTTGTTTTGACACAGTGGACCATAACATCTTTGAAACAATGGGGGTAGGGAGTGTCACCAGCACTGGACTGGTTAAGACCCTATAGCATACTTTCTGTCTGTCTTGGTATCCTCTGCTCCTCTTTTTTGTGGGGTCCTGCAGGGCTCAATTTTAGGCCCCCTCTTCTTTGTGTTGTACCTGCTCCCTCTTGGCTCAGTTTTTAGAAGATATGGGATCTTCTTTCATCGAATGCAGATGATACCCAACTATATGTCCCGCTACAGAAAAAGGACTCCATCTTTCTGAGTCCTCTGTCTTTATGTCTGGAGGACATAAAAGTCTCGATGCCTGTGAGCTTCTTAAAGTTTTACAAGAAAAAGACTGAGGTGATGGTTTTTAGAATCTCCAGACCCCCTATGTAGATGATGGTTCCTTGACCCAGTACTTCAGGCCAACTGTTACAGGTGTCAAAGTTGATGATGTTAGAAGATTATGTCACAGCAGTTGTTAAATTTAGCTGCAGGACCACCTACAGCAACACTCTCTGTATGAGAAGTTCCAGTCTGGATTCAGAGCAGCTCACAGTACTGAGACTGCATTGCTTAGAGTTACAAATGATGTCCTCATGGCTGCTGACGCTGGTTCTCCCTCCATCCTTGTCCTCCTTGACCTCACTGCAGCCTTCGACACTGTGGACCATAGTATCCTCCTCCACCGTCTTCATGTGGAGGTCGGTCTCTGTGACACTGTCCTGGACTGGTTCAAATCTTTCCTCTCCAATAGGCTGGAATGTGTTAGTCTTGGCAACGCCACGTCCCAGACAGTCTGTGTCTCCTGTGGTGTCCCTCAGGGGTCAGTTCTGGGGCCCCTGCTGTTTTCCCTTTACATGCTGCCTTTAGGTCAAATTATTAATCAGTTCAACATTTCTTTTCACTGTATGCCGACGATACACAGCTTTACATCAGGACTGGAGCATCCTCATCATCCCCATCTCCATCTTCACTCACTGCCCTCTCTACCTGCCTGGAGGAAATAAGGGCATGGATGAATCAGAACTTTCTTCAATTAAACTGCTCCAAGACTGAGGCCATACTGATTGGCACCCCTCACCAGGTACAAACATCAACTATAACAACAATTTCCTTTTCTGGACAAGACATCCCCCTCTCCACCTCTGTTACAAATCTTGGAATAAAAATGGACTCTCATCTTACATTTGAAAATCACATTAAGCATCTGTTTAAAACCTGCTTCTTCCATCTTCGAAACATCTCCAGACTTCGCCCATCTCTAACTTTTTCTGATGCTGAGAAGCTCGTCCATGCTTTTGTCTCCTCCAGGCTCGACTACTGCAACTCCCTGTTTATTGGAATCCCTGGCAAAAACCTTCAGAAACTTCAATATATTCAAAACAGTGCAGCAAGGATCTTGTTGAGAGTTCGTAAATTTGAACATATTACGCCCATTCTCCATAACCTTCATTGGCTTCCTGTCACCTACAGAATTCAGTACAAAACTGCTCTCATTACACATCAATGCTTACACGGAACTTCACCAGATTATCTAAAGGACATTCTTGTTCCATACTCATCCACCCGGTCTCTGCGGTCACAGAATAGTCATCTACTTCACATTCCAAGAACCAAATTAAGGACCATGGGAGACCGGGCTTTCAGTGTGGCTGCCCCCGCTTGTGGAACTCTCTTCCTGACTGCCTGAGAGCTCCACAGTCACTGGTTGACTTTAAGAGCAGCTTGAAGACCTTTCTTTTTAAGCCTACTCTGCCTCCTCATGATTCTATCTTTGACCTTAGTTGAGACTGTTATTGGTTTTACTTGTTTTATCACTTGTTTTATTTGACCTTTGATTTTGTTGCACTTTGTAGCACTTTGAGATTTTCATTAATGAAAAGTGCGTTATAAATTAAATTCATTATTATTATTATTATTAAATTTAGGTTTTTTCCATCTGAGGCAGCTAAAGTAAAGCCGATTCTTTCTCAGCTGCATTTTTGAAACAGTAATCCACGCCTTTGTTACCCCTCGGCTGGATTACTGTAACATACTGTACTCTGTCAGTGATTCTCTCCGCATCAGAGAGTACAGAAGAATGCTGCTGCACGGCTTTTAACTGGCACACGGAAGTTTGACCACATTTCTCCTGTTTAAGCCTCCCTGTACATTTTAGGATTCATTTAAAAATTATTTTTATTTGATTTTAAATCTCTTGATGGCCTTGCCCTGTCCTATCTGTCCGAGTTGCTACATCCATAATAATAATAATAATAAAAATAAATTCAATTTATACCGCACTTTTCATTAATAAAAATCTCAAAGTGCTACAACAATAAAACAAGTGATAAAATCAAGTCGAATCAAAAATGATATCAACTAAGATTAAAGACAGAATCAAGTGGAGGTATAGGCCTGCTTAAAAAATAAATAAATAAATAAAACAAGTGATAAAATCAAGTAAAATCAATAATAATATCAACCAAGATCAAAGATAAAATCATGTGGAGGCAGAATAGGCTCGCTTAAAAAGAAAAGAATGCCCGGTCTCCCATGGTCCTTAACTTGGTTCGTGGAATGTGAAGTAGATGACTGTTCTGTGATCGTAGAGACCGGGTGGATGAATATGGTGCAAGAATATCCTTCAGGTGAAGTTCCGTGTAAGCATTGATGTGTAATGAGAGCAGTTTTGTATTGAATTCTGTAGGTGACAGGAAGCCAATGGAGGTTATGGAGAATGGGTGTAATATGTTCAAATTTACGAGCTCTCAATAAAATCCTTGCTGCACTGTTTTGAATATATTGAAGCTTCTGAAGCTCCATACACACCCTCTCGATCCCTCAGGTCAGCTGATCAGCTGCTCCTGAGTGTGCTGAAGTCAAAGCATAAGTTCAGAAGAGATCATGTTTTAGCTTCGGCAGCTCCTGAACTGTGGAACGATCTTCCCTTGAACATCAGACTCGTCCCTGTCTGTTTTTAATTCTGTTCTTAAAACCATCTCTTCTATTTGATATTTTAAATTATTTTTTTGACTGACCGTATGATTGTTTTATTATGTACAAAATTTTGGCCCGATGGGTTTTTAAAGTGCTCTATAAATAAAGCTAGTATGGTAACCTTTTTACATTTTGAATTTAACTTTATATACAAAACCTGTCCTGTAGAAATATATGGAGATCTCTTCAGGTCCTTCACAAACATAATTCTCTTTGTAATCTGCTTCAGCTACGATCTTCTGTTTTTAGCTACTATTTATCTAGTTTTTAGCTGCAGATTTGCTCATTTTAACTTTTAACTATTGTTTTGATTTATGTAGATTTAAGCCAAGAATTTGCTAATGTCAGCTTTCAGTTACAATGTTGCTACATACGAGATTTTCATTAATGAACAGTGCGTTATAAATTGAATTCATCATTATTATTATTATTATTATTACATTTATCTTTTATAATTATGCTTATTTTAGCCTCTATGTACAGTTTTGCTTTTTATAACTTTTAGCAACAATTTTACCAACTGTAGTTTTAAAGCAAGGTTGGGTTAATTTTAGCTTTATAATTTCACAAATTTAAATTTTTTAGCTGTGTGCTTTTTTTTTAGCATTTAGTTATGATTTTGTTAGATATAGATATGCGTTATGGTTTTTCAAATTTTGCTTTAACTACAATTTAGCTAATTGTAGATTTTAGCCAATGTTTTGCTGAACTTAGCATTTACCCAAAATTTAAGCTAAATAAACTTTTAGATTTAGTTCAGTTAATTTGACCATTTTTATTTTTTTCTGCATTTAGTTTAATATTTTTTTTGCTTTTGACTACTGTTTAGCTCATTTTTGCTTCTAAGTGTGGTTTTGCTGCATTTAGTTATGAGCTGTGGTTTTGCTACATTTAGCTTTTAGCTACTGCTTTTTTATTAATTTTAGTTTTTAGCTAGCCAGAGGACCAGACTTAGCTTTTTTAGAGTTTTCTACCTGGATTATTGAGCATGCATCAGGGCATTTTTAGCTATGGTTTTGCTAATTTTACTTTTTAGTTTGGTTTGACCTAAATTTGCTTTCAGATATACCGGTAGCGTTGCTAATGTTAGCATTTAGCTAGGATTTTGCTAGTTTTAGCTTTTAGGTAAAGTTTTATTTGTGTTTTGTTTGTTTGAACTCAGTCAGATTCATCAGCTGTCATTCAGCACTCAGCTTTCATGCAAATTATTCATTCATTCATTCAACCTTTATTTAGACAGATAAGTCACATTGAGCCTCGGAGACTCATTTACAAGTGAGATCTGCTAGTTAGACAGACAAAAAGTAATGAAATTAGACACATTAGGAAATGGAGGCGAAAAAATTCCTATTAAAATCTTTCTGCATGCTTGAGAAAAAAAACTTTAATATTAATATTACTTTAGTTTATTTCTGATCCGACTGAGTTTGGACAAAAATCAGCTGATTTTTGTTTGTGAAATGAGCTAACGGTGCTGTTTACCCACAAACAGGCGAAGGTGGTGGTAACCTTCCCGAAGCTCTTTGCTATTCATGTCTGATGGCTGTAGCAGGTGAACACAAACATTGAAAGTAAACAGATTCGCATATGAGAGAGTGTGTCCTAAAATAGTCAGTGTGTGTGATAACACACACACACACATTCATGTCTGTCTTTCTGTTTTTGTGGGGACTTTGCATTGACTTCCATTCATTTCTATAACCCTGACCTTTACCCTAAACCTAATTATCAGTATGCAATACATACTTCACCCTAAACCTAACCATTACCAGTACATACCTCGTGCTCATGAATAAATAAAAATAAAATAAAAAATAAACACTGCAAAATATCACATCATACTGATGCTGATCTGTTTTCTTGTTGCTGTATTCATCTGTGTTCATCTGTGACCATCTGCTCATACAAACTCATGTTCGTGCTGCTGTGTATTACTAGTTGATGCTTTTCTTAGTTAGTTCTAGATGTTATTACTGTTTTTCTCTTTCATTTGTTGTTGGATGTAACTGGGACCTCGTGTACATAATCTCGTTTTCATCTCATGTACCACATGCGGTGCAAATGACAATAAAGACTCTCTGACTCTGACTCT
>JBBPBX010018758.1:34371-45227 GCA_038048925.1 Garcialebias charrua
GCTGCAAACCGCTCCAGCGAAAGCTGTAGATCACGATCTGATGAAGCCAATAGGACCACATCATCTGCAAAAAACAGAGAAGCGATTCTAAGGCCACCAAAACGGATCCTCTCAACACCTTGGCTGCGCCTAGAAATTCTGTCCATAAAAGTTATGAACAGAATCGGTGACAAAGGGCAACCTTGGCGGAGTCCAACTCTCACCGGAAACGAGCCTGACTTACTGCCAGCGATGCGGACCATGCTCTGACACCGGTCGTACAGGGACCTAACAGCCCATATCAAAGGGCCTGGTACCCCATACTCCCGGAGTACCCCCCACAGAACCCCCCGAGGGACGCGGTCGAATGCCTTCTCCAAGTCCACAAAGCACATGTAAACTGGTTGGGCAAACTCCCACGCACCCTCCAGGACCCTGCTGAGGGTGTAGAGCTGGTCCAGTGTTCCACGACCAGGACGAAAACCACACTGCTCCTCCTGAATCCGAGGTTCGACTATCCGACGGACCCTCCTCTCCAGAACCCCTGAATAGACCTTACCAGGGAGGCTTAAGAGTGTGATCCCCCTATAGTTGGAACACACCCTACGGTCCCCCTTTTTGAATAGGGGAACCACCACCCCAGTCTGCCAATCCAAGGGAACTGCCCCCGATGTCCACGCGATATTGCAGAGTCGCGTAAGCCAACACAACCCCACAACATCCAGAGCCCTAAGGAACTCAGGACGAATCTCATCCACCCCCGGAGCCCTGCCACCACGGAGCTTTTTAACCACCTTGGCGACCTCAGCACCAGAGATTGGAGAGCCCGACCCAAAATCCCCAGGCTCCGCTTCCTCAGTGGAAGACGTGCCAGTAGGATTGAGGAGGTCTTCGAAGTATTCCGCCCACCGACTCACAACATCCCGAGTTGAGGTCAACAGCACGCCATCCCCACCATAAATGGTGTTGGTCGCGTACCGCTTTCCCCCCCTGAGACGCCGGATGGTGGACCAGAATCGCCTCGAAGCCGTACGGAAGTCATTCTCCATGGCCTCTCCGAACTCCTCCCACGCCCGAGTTTTTGCCTCAGCAACCACCCGAGCCGCATGCCGCTTGGACTGCCGGTACCTATCTGCTGCTTCCGGGGTCCCACAGGCCAAAAAGGCCCAATAGGACTCCTTCTTCAGCTTGACAGCATCCCTCACCGCCGGTGTCCACCACCGGGTTCGAGGGTTGCCACCACGACAGGCACCAACAACCTTGCGGCCACAACTCCGATAAGCTACCTCGACAATAGAGGCGCGAACATGGCCCACTCGGGCTCAATGTCCCCCGCCTCCCTCGGAACGTGTTCAAAGCTCTCCCGGAGGTGGGAGTTAAAGCTCCGTCTTACGGGAGACTCTGCCAGACGTTCCCAGCAGACCCTCACAATACGTTTGGGCCTGCCAGGTCTGACCGGCATCCTCCCCCACCATCGGAGCCAACTCATCACCAGGTAGTGGTCAGTTGACAGCTCCGCCCCTCTCTTCACCCGAGTGTCCAAGACATGCGGCCGCAGATCAGATGAGACGACAACAAAGTCGATCATCGAGCTGCGACCTAGGGTGTCCTGGTGCCAAGAGCACATATGGACACCCTTATGCCTGAACATGGTGTTCGTTATGGACAATCCATGACGAGCACAGAAGTCCAACAACAGAACACCACTCGGGTTCAGATCAGGGGGGCCGTTCCTCCCAACCACACCCCTCCAGGTCTCACTGTCATTGCCCACGTGAGCGTTGAAGTCCCCCAGCAGAACAAGGGAGTCCCCAGGAGGCGCACCCTCCAATACCCCCTCCAAGGACTCCAAAAAGGGTGGGTAATCTGCGCTGCCGTTTGGCGCATAGGCACAAACAACAGTCAGAGCCCGTCCCCCCACACGTAGGCGAAGGGAGGCTACCCTCTCGTTCACCGGGGTGAACCCCAACGTACAGGCACCAAGATGGGGGGCAACAAGTATGCCCACTCCTGCTCGGCGCCTCTCACCAGGGGCAACTCCAGAGTGGAAGAGTGTCCAACCCCTCTCAAGGAAACTGGTTCCAGAGCCAGAGCCATGCGTTGAGGTGAGTCCGACTATTTCTAGCCGGAACCTCTCAACCTCACACACTAGCTCAGGCTCCTTCCCCACCAGAGAGGTGACATTCCATGTCCCAATGGCCAGCTTCTGTAGCCGAGGATCAGACCGCCAGGGTCCCCGTCCTCGGCCACCACCCATTCCACAATGCACCCGACCCCTTTGGCCCCTCCCACAGGTGGTGAGCCCATGGGAAGGGGGACCCACGTCTCCTCTTCGGGCTGTGCCCGGCCGAGCTCCATGGGTAAAAGCCCGGCCACCAGGCGCTCGCCAACGTGCCCCTCCTCCGGGCCTGGCTCCAGAGTGGGGCCCCGGTGACCCGCGTCCGGGCGAGGGAACATTGTTTCCAGTGATTTGACTCATCATAAGGGGTCTTTGGGCTGCACTTTGTCTGGTCCCTCACCTAGGACCTGTCTGCCTTGGGTGACCCTACTAGGGGCATGAAGCCCCTGACAGCATAGCTCCTAGGATCATTGGGACACTCAAACCCCTCCACCACGATAAGGTGGCAGCCCAGGGAGGGGAAGCCAAAGCTGAAGCCCATACTGTCCAAAAAAAGTCTTGAGACAGTGGCCGTGTTTCCATCAAGGTTTCTAGATGCGCATTTTGAAGTATTGCAGCAGAAAAGCTTATTGGAAACGGCAAAATCCGAATTTACTTCCTCAACTTCGCCAAAAAGTTTATACGCTCGCTTGAGGTGGTTTTTGGGATCTTCGAAAATGAGCAGATGCGCAAAACGACAGATGGAAACAGATTTTCCGACTCAGTTCTGCCGTAGCGAACATTCACGTCACGTGACGTTCAGCTGTTTCCGCTCCGGACAACATGTAACATCGCTAAAACTAGTTGGCATGACAGAATAAATACAACTTGCCCGATAGCAACACGTACCTGAAATATTCTCTCCATTTTGACGAGATGTGTGGCCGGGTTCTGTTTTCAACCGCTACTTCCTGTTTACTGTAGACATGCGCAGTGCTGACGTCTGACGTAATGACGCTGACGTCTGACGTAATGACGCTGTGCGTGGCTTGGTAGATGCGCTACAAGCCAGTAGATGGAAACACTTCTGCTTCGCATTAATTTGTATTTACATATTTGCGAGATTTCAAAAATTAGCTCAAAATTCGAAATGAAAATGGATGGAAACACGGTTAGTGATCCATGCATTCATAACATCCAGGCTCGATTACTGCAATGCGCTTCTGTTTGGAATCAGTCAGTCCTCCATTGCACATCTACAACTGGTCCAAAAATGCTACAGCCCGACTTTTAACTGGTACAGGCCATAGAGAGCACATTACAGTACACCAGTTTTGGCCTCCTTGCACTGGTTACCAATTCGCCTTTGGATCCAGTTCAAATTACTCATGTACCAGTATGTTTTTAAATCACTGAACAGTTCTGCCCCATCTTATTTCACTGATCTTCTGCAGAACAGATGCTTCTCTCAGTTCCAGGAACCTGTCGTAAGCTCAGAGGTGACAGGGCTTTCTCTGTTGCAGGTCCAAAACTGTGGAATGAGTTGCCACGCATGTCAGGCAGGCTCCCACACTCACAGTCTTTAGGTTGTCATGTACAACCATTACAGGTCATCAAGTTAAACCATTCCAGATCATCATGTACAACCGTTACAGTGTGTCAAGTACAACATAATAATAATAATAATAATAAACTTTATTTGTATAGCACCTTCCTACAATGCCTTGCATTGACCAAGGTGCTTAACAGGACAGAAAATATAAAAACCGGTACAATAAATCAGTGAAAATAGAATAAAAGCAACAGCAATAAAAGGAGGCAATGGAAATAAAAATGCTACATACTAAAATACCAAAGTAATAAAAGTTACACACTGAAAGCTTTTTTGAACAAGTGGGTCTTCAGTCTGGTTTTGAACAGAGTCAGATCAGAGGTGGCACGCAGCTCAAGGGGGAGGCTGTTCCAGGCTTTTGGGCCAGCAACAGAAAAGGACCGGTCTCCCCATTGTTTATACCTTGAGCGAGGCACCTCCAGCAGGTGTTGACTGGCAGATCGTAAAGCTCTGCTGGGCTGATGGACTTTCAAAAGTTCTGAGATGTACAGACAACTGTTACTGGTCATCCAGTACAACCATTACAAGTCTTCATTTACAACCATTCAGGTGGTCTAGTACAACTGTCACAGGTCATCATATACAACCGTTACAAGTCATCATGTACAACCATTACTAGGTCGTCATGTACAACCTTTACAGATTGTCAGTCCATCACAGTGCCATACAGAGACAGACAACCTTTCACAGTAATTCAGTTAAAATTCAGTTTAATTAGTTTACATAGTGCCATTAAACAATAAAAGTAATTTCAAAAAAGAGCACTAAATATTTACATGTACTATTAAACCAAATCACCCATGTTTTGTGACAATTTATAGTTGTCAGTTACTCTAACTGAGGTTGTGGGTTCAAACCTACTTTGCTCCAGGAAGGACATCCGGCTTAAAACAATTGAAAAGAAGTATGCCGTGCTGTCAACAAATGCTTGTACATTGGGCAGTTCAGGAAAAAAGAAGATTTAAAAAAAATGCTGGTAGACTTAGTTCACATAAATCTTGGATTTATACAGTATGAAGTAAGTTATTTTATCAGTCATATTTAGTGCAATTTTATATTTTATTTTGTGCATTGAGTATTTGGTGTTAAATCAATTCAACCAGTGTGTTTTCAGGAAGCAGTAATGGATTTTTTTTAACTTGTAGCTGCATTTGATGTTATCTGGCTGCTAATTACCTACCATGAGATGGTCCTGACATGAGCTCTGACATGCCACCTCTGCAACGTCCCTGCACTGAGCCACACTGTGGTTGACCCTGTTTACATGAACAACCTCTGAAAACGTGAGAGATATTCTGATGTTAATTGTGCAAAAGATACACATTTACATGGCAATGTTGCATTTGCTGTTTAGAGAAGACCACAAAAATCGCTGAATTTACTGCAGTTTTCATGCCATGTCATTAGCTGGAACTGATTTTTGTATTACGATATCACACACATGCACATGCGCACTTCGGTCCTGAGCATAAAAGCAGTGACATAAAAAAATAACGAGTTAATTTATATTTGTTTAGACTGACAGGATTCTTAGCACATACCGGTATATGTTCTGTGTCAGAAGCTTTGACAAACTGAAAAGAGTGAGCTGCACAAACAGCCATTGTTCCAGTTCTATTCACACTGAAGGTAGCTCCTTTTTGTAACATTCTGGAAACACTGTTTTATAACCAAGGGCGTGCCCCGCCTCCTTACAGTGATGTGGGCACCAGTGACCCCCGCGACCCATAAAGGAAGAAGCGGGCAAAGATAATGGCTAGATGGATGGATGGCTGGCTGGCTGGCTGGATGGATGGGTAAAAACATTTTTACTTTAAAACCTACAATATGACGTGTTATAATTGACATGGTAAACACTTTATTGTAGACAAACAAATGCATTGCATGTTTTATTTGATCTAAATGGTCAAACATACTGAAACTCTAGAAGCTCATTGCCTGTTCAAGTTCTTTTGTTTGTGTCCAATAGGCTCTGTGCACAAGCGTCGTGAATCACTTCCGCATTGACAGGAAGTTACAATTCCAGCTTCCGGTCTAAGCCCTTGTCTCAGTGAAAGTGGTGTTGTCTGAATGTTTACAAGAGCTGCCCAAGATAAGTATCAGCTATGTTCAGAGGTGGGACCAAGTCACTGTGTTGCAAGTCAAGTCAAGTCTCAAGTCAAGACGGTCCAAGTCAAGTCAAGTCTCAAGTCAACGAGGGTCCAAGTCAAGTCAAGTCTCAAGTCAACGACGGTCCAAGTCAAGTCAAGTCTCAAGTCAGGAACTTTTAATTTCAAGTCATTTCAAGTCGTTCTCTCCCCCCCCCTTTTTTTAACATTTGCAATTACTGTATACATAAAATGTAAATAATAGACCATTTGTTCTTTTTATCAGGATCAGCTCTGACAAAACATCAAATTAAAAGCGGCAAAAGAGCCCTTATTATAATTTTAGACAGTAAATAAATAAAAACACAGAAAATGTACACCAAATACAGTCGTTACTTTTAACTTGTTGTGTCACCTCCGTCTTTGTGTCTTCACTTCCCAACACATGGTGTTCCACCCATAACATAACCAAAGATCAAATCACGTAGTAAGGCATTGAGTCAGAGTCAGAGAGTCTTTATTGTCATTTGCACCGCATGTGGTACATGAGATGAAAACGAGATTATGTACACGAGGTCCCAGTTACATCCAACAACAAATGAAAGAGAAAAACAGTAATAACATCGAGAACTAACTAAGAAAAACATCAACTAGTAATACACTAAGCCTAATATAGTGGGAATAAACAGCAGCACGAACATGAGTTTGTATGAGCAGATGGTCACAGATGGTCACAGATGAACACAGCAACAAGAAAACATATCAGCATCACCATGATGTGATATTTTGCAGTGTTTATTTTAATTTTATTTTTATTTATTCATGAGTCTAACAGCCTCAGGGTAGAAGCTGTTCCTCAGTCTAGTGGTTCTACACTTGATGCTCCTCAACCTCCGTCCTGAGGGGAGTGGGGCAAAGAGTGAGTGTGCTGGATGAGTGAGGTCTTTCATGATACAGGTGGCTCTTTTCCTGCATCTAGAGGTGTAAATGTCTGTGATGGTGGGGAGACTGACTCCAACAGACTTCTGTGCAGCCTTCACCACTCTCTGCAGAGCTTTTCTTTCTTCAACTGTGCAGCCTCCATGCCACACGTTGATGCTGGAGCACAGGATGCTCTCCACTGCACACCTGTAGAACGAGGTGAGAACTGGGCTGCTCAGACCGGCTCGTCTCAGCCGTCTGAGGAAGTAGAGTCTCTGATGACCTTTCTTGATCAGGCTGGTGGTGTTGTTGCTCCAGCTGAGGTTATCATTCAAGTGTACACCCAGGTATTTGTAGCTGGAGACCACTTCCACTGCAGACCCACCTATTATCAGTGGGGCATGGGTGTGTTTGTTCCTTCTGAAGTCCACAATCATCTCCTTTGTCTTCTTCACATTCATGTGAAGATTGTTCTCTTTGCACCAGCTCTCCAGATGTTCCACCTCCTGTCTGTAGCTGGACTCATCATTGTTTGTGATGCATCCCACCACCGCTGTATCATCTGCAAACTTAACAATATGACAGCCTGGAAGTGTGGCTGTACAATCATATGTGAGCAGAGTGAACAGAAGGGGGCTCAGCACACATCCCTGAGGAGAGCCAGTGCTGAGGGTTATGGTGGAGGAGGAGAAGTTGTGGATCTTCACGGACTGTGGTCTGTCTGTTAAGAAGTCTAGTATCCAGTTACAAATAGAGGGGCTTAGTCCAAGTGTAGATAGTTTGTCTATCAGAGTTTGGGGGATCATGGTGTTGAAGGCAGATGTGAAGTCCACAAAGAGCAGACGCACGTATGAGTCCTTCTGATCCAGGTGGGTGAGAGCAGTGTGGACCACGGAAGAAATGGCGTCCTCTGTTGATCGGTTCTCACGGTATGCGTATTGATGAGGGTCCTCATTGATGTTGACGGTTGCCTTGATGTGGGACATGACCAGTTTCTCAAAACATTTAGCGACTATCGGGGTGAGGGCCACCGGTCTATAGTCATTCAGACCAGTCACTGTGGAGCTCTTTGGGACTGGGATGATGGTCGCGGTCTTCAGGCAGGTGGGAACTGACTCCAGTGCAAGTGAGGTGGTGAAGATGTCAGCCAGCACCTCACAGAGCTGGTCCGCACATTCCTTCAGAACTTTCCCTGGGATGTTGTCTGGTCCGGTTGCTTTATGAGGATTAATCTTTCTGAGACTGCCTCTCACTTCTGCTGCGGACACCCTGAGATGCTCTTCATCTGGTGATGAGGTGAGTCTGGTGCTAGCAGGTCTGTTTGGATCATCAAAACGTGCATAAAACTTATTGAGGGCATCAGGCAGAGATGGGTCCCTGGGGCATTGTTTGTTTTTGCCTTTGTAGTCTGTTATGCATTTAATACCCTTCCACATGCTCCGTGGGTCTTGTGAGGTGAACTGTCCCTCGATCCTCTGTGCATACGTGGCCTTGGCCTTCTTAATGCCATCCTTCAGTTCATTCCTGCTCTTTCTCAGTTCCACTTTATCTCCTGACTTGAATGCAGTGTCTCTGGCTGCTAGCAAGGCGTGAACTTCTTTATTTAACCAGGGTTTCCGGTTCGGGTAGGATTTCACATATTTTTTTATGGATACATTTTCAGAGCATGTACTGATGTAACCCAGGACTGAGGAAGCGTACAATTCCATGTCCACTGAACTACCATCAGTGGCTGCTTCTCTGAAAACAGACCAGTTTGTCCTCTCAAAACAGTCTCTCAACATGGGGGAACTATCTTGAGGCCAGATTGTTATTTCTCTTTGTTCCGGCTTCCGGCGCCTGAGTGGAGGGAGTTCTCTTGGCGCCAGAATCAGAGAGTCGTGGTCTGAAGATCCGAGCGCTGGGCGTGTCTTCGCCGTGTATGCCCCCTTTACATTTGTGAAGACTTGGTCGAGTGTTTTATCTCCTCTCGTGGCTGCGAAGACGTTCTTATTGAAGGCTGGGAGGGACACCTGGAGATCCACGTGATTGACGTCCCCGCAAACAATGAAAAGCCCCTCAGGATATTTACATTCCAGCGAGGTGAGTAAGTCGTGAATCTCTCTCTGGGCGTCGTTAGCATTAGCATCGGGTGCTATGTAAATAACGCTGATTACGATCACTGAATAGTCACGTGGCATATAATGCGGCCTACATCTTATTGTGATCAACTCCACGGCAGCTGAACAAGCTCTTTTTATCACAGCACAGTTCGTGCACCAATCTTTGTGTACGTAAATACAAACACCACCACCTCGCGTTTTCCCCGTAGTCTCGAAGCACCGGTCTGTTCTGAAGAAGAGCCGGTCGTCCAGCTCGTAAACAGAGTCTGGAGTCTCCTCAGAAATCCACGTTTCCGTAAGACAAAGCACGGAACATCTTCTCATCTCCTCCGACGTGGTTACCCTCAAACGAAGTAGATCCATCTTGTTGTCGAGTGAGCGAACGTTAGACAGGAAAAGAGCCGGCATCGGGGGTTTACCGGTTTTAGCGTCTTTCCGCATTCTCGTCATAATTCCTGCACGACAACCCCGCTTCTTTTCCCGTGAGCAGCGCTTTCTTTTCTTTCCCCTGGAGTGCATCTGCTTCCAGAAGGACGTTTTCAGCAGGTCCAATCTTCCGAGTTCTGATTTGAGTTCGTTGCTGATTTCAGCTGTGCCCTGTGGTAAATCCGCTCCAATTCTTAACAGATCAGTTCGGCTGTAATTCACCCGCAAAACACGCGCAGAGTCAGGTACAAAAACACTTTTAAAATTACTAAAAACTAGAGATGATCCGGGAACTCGTGAAGCTGCGGCTGCACTGAGCGCGGCCATCTTGCGGCCATCATCATTGGTGATGGCTTTCTACTGTGGATGAGTCATACTGTACTGCCTAGCACGAGTGTCCAGAAATTGTGATATGGAAGGCTGTAGAGGTTCATTTATCCTCTTGTTCATCTATTCTTCAAATCTGTCAGAAGTAAACAAATGTCAGAAAATAAATTACAGCCATTCATGAATTACATTTGACTTAAGTTACTCTTACTATTCATAAATAAACATTAACACTAAAACAATCATAGTTTTCAAAAAATTAAATAAGTATATAAGAAGTGTATCACAAGTAAAATCAGGAAGGTCTGGTGAATTTATTTTTCTGCTTTTATTTCTAAGTACCGTATGTTAGTTTCAGTCCTCCGTAAATATAGGCCAGATATTCTAAACACAAAATTAAATTGCGACAGTCACTGTATTTGGTCTGTTTTAAAAAAAATAAACCACATGCAAAACTCAAAAACATTGCAAATAAAGTGGAGTGGTTTTGAATTTGGATGTGAGGGTATAATAAATATGTCTGGCCAAGTAGGGTTAAATCTACAGCCAATTTCACATATCAGTATTGATAAAAACATGTTGTTGGGTTCTGTGCAACATGCGACCGTCACGCCGCCATTTGAAAAGTTATAACAGACAAAACAGTTCACTATCCACCGGCTTCCTGAGCTAACATGTAGCCCGGAGTACACATGCTAACACGAAGTTAGCTGTTAGCTAAAGTCAACTATCTCACAACAAAATAAAAGTGCTACTTACCGCTCTTTGTGAATGCTCATAACTTGTGTACCCAAAAGAAACTACTTGTGGAAGCATATTGGTCCCTCAGCTGTAGCTTGCGTTGTTTTTTTTCAAAGCCACGCACACACACATACATACGGAGTGTGGGGTGCCCGGTCTGCGCCTGACTGTTAATGCGCCTGACTGTTAATACGGAATGAGTGAAAATAATTAATGCGGCCACTTTATAACGTGTTTTAAAATTTTGACTTGACTATAATATCAAGTCTTTTCAAGTAAAAAGATTCAAGTCAAGTCAAGTCCCAAGTCAATGGCATGCAAGTCTAATTCAAGTCCGAGTCTTTAAGCATTTTTTCAAGTCAAGTCTCAAGTCGTGATTTTAATGACTCGAGTCTGACTCGAGTCCAAGTCACGTGACTCGAGTCCCCACCTCTGGCTATGTTCATCGTATCGTGGATGCCTGGTCCCCTGCTCCGACAAGCAAACGTAACAAGGGATTTAAATTGTATATCTCAAGTTTCCTGCACAACTACAAGGGTAAGTTACTTTAATTTGATCGCGTT